>VXBI01002508.1:131028-342379 GCA_013397375.1 Toxostoma redivivum
TAGTTTGGTTTGATTCCTTTTAAAGTCCAGCTAGGATCTCAGCTAGGATTTGTAACTAATAGTTGATTGAATGGTTTTACAATAAGGCATAATTATACATTTCAATAAAAGAAGCACTAAACTGTCATAATGTTTAGTTTCTTCCAAGAATGAAGCTAGGTTTTCTGACACCAAAATTCTGCAAAATTGTAGCTTGCAGATGAGTAAGAAACATGTTTATAAATATAATTTTCAATCTCTTCCAGAATATTTGGTACAAAAACACAAGTGTATAATAACTAATAATTCATGTAATCTTGCTATATTTTAAGAAAGATTTCCTCTTACAAGTGTTTTTATAGTTGCTTTTGTGTATTATTCCTTCAAAAAGATATTACCTTTATTTTGTCTAATTTCACGTTAGATATACTCAAGCAAAGTGGCATTGTAAAAAAATATGTCATATAAACTAATATATGTTTATGTAATGTTTATTCACTATATAAACTACTATTTCTTAAGCACATGAGATGGAAGCTGATGGTACAAGAGATGATTCCCTGTAAATGGATGTCTCATGCTTACCATACATCTCCCTGCATTCCTCTTGCCAGATGCAGAGATAGGTTTCCAGAGGTATTTTCCATTGTTTGTCAGCTGCCTGGAAGCAAGTAGGTAACTCAAAACTATTCTTGGACACTCCCGAATCTTGTAAATGGGTCTGGAAAACATGTTTAGGCATCTCCTAATAATAACAACAAAATTTATTGATAATTAGTTACATATTTTGTTCATAGTGTATACAGAGTGAGTCTAAGGGTTTGTGAGTTAAAATGTTCTTCAAAGGATAGATTTCAAAGGCCTAAACTTTAAATTAGTAAAAGCCTCATTTTATCCATTATCCAGAAACTGAAGATATGTTGCATGTTTTTCCTTGAATCAAATCCCAACTTAAAGGAAGAGTAGCTACATTTCCTGATTTATTTCTGATACTTGCCTAAGATCACTGAGAGATTGAGATCAACATATTCAAAGGCCAAATCGTTTTGAATGCACTAAAGAAAAAAAATTTCTGCCATGTATATATATAGCTCTCTACAGGATGACTCTTTTTGGATATGAAGAGTAAAATCAAAAGTTTGGATTTTGTTTGAAGAGTGAAAATACATTTCTGCATAAACTCCTGGAGTAAATTTTGTGAATATTTTGGTCTAGTAAGGTTGGTGTACTAATTTCTGGCATGGAGAAATTTGTGTTCTTTGAAACCTGTTTTGTCTGCAAATGAGAGGGAAATGTGACACTGGAGTGTTGTATGTAAAGAATGAGGTACGTGTGTAGGGCAGAATTGACATGTGACTACTAGGACTAGCAAAACGTATTAATGAAATGAGAAAAACCCTACATATATAATCTAATTCTGACCTTCTTTTTTTTTTAATAAGGAAAGAAAT
Source organism: Toxostoma redivivum (assembly GCA_013397375.1). NCBI lineage: Eukaryota > Metazoa > Chordata > Aves > Passeriformes > Mimidae > Toxostoma > Toxostoma redivivum. The sequence continues at coordinate 132,459 of VXBI01002508.1, forward strand.
GTAAGCTTTGTTTTTTTTCTTCCTTACAGAAGATGAAAACTAAATTCAAACACATCCTGCAGTAGTATAATGATGAATGTATTGAGGCACTTTTTCTACCAAATGCCTAAACTGGAATTCATCCAGCCAGGTCATTAGTAGGAGAGCTCAAAATATAGATATAATAATATCAATAACTGTTACTGAACAACTAGTCAAGTGAACTAAGCACAGGGATGTCCTGTGAAAAAAGAAGGTGATACTATTTAATATTTATAAAACAAAACACTACGAGGACTGTAAATGGTGAAGATAAACTGTTTTGAAATATTCTTATAAACACATAACACCTGCCATAGCTAAATCCTGTACTCCTGTGCTTAGTTAGGATTAGATAAATTGGTGTAAGAATTATTCTCAATAGCATAATACTGGATCCTTTAGATTGGAGAAAAGACAAAAGGCTGGAATTTTCTCATACATTGTCTGAAAAGGGGTGGCACATCATCAAGGCCCCTCTCTTTGTCTCATCAAGCAGACAATGAAAACTGTAGTTGATGTACAAGACTCATGATTCACATTGTGTCTCAAATTACTAACAGGCATTTAATGAGCATATTCTCTTTTTTTAACAGGTTTTTTTATCTCAGTATTGTTATGCAATCTGGCTAATAAGGAATTCTACCATATGAAGATTTTAGTGACAGTAGACAATATTGAAATATTAGAAAAGGAAAGAATGGGAATGAAGACTGTGTATTCTGTATTGGTGACTCGATTTACGTTTGTGCCATATATCCTTGATGTTAAGGAATTTTCTTCTCAGTTGAGCAAGAATTGAGTAAGGTCCTTAGTGAATTCCTCAGGTATAGAATGAATTGTTCAGGTGAACCTTTTTTTACCATTTATTTTTAAAAAGCATTACAAAAGCATTAGCTATAAACCCTGCAATTCTGGTAACAATTTGGAGCTTGTGTTGCTTAGAACCAGCTGCTCTTTTGGTATCTATCCAGACATACATGTGAGAATTTTTGATGAAAACTGGGTTTTCTTCAAAGTTTGAAATCATGTTTTCAGAATCAAATTCGATGTCTCATGAGTTTCACTTCATGTCACTACATTCCTCTACCATCCTGGTATAGTCCCAAGACAAGTGAAACTATTGACATCATATTTTACTATTCTGAGTTGGTCAAAGCTCAGTTATTTGCAGAATGACTCATCACATTCCTTAATCTCATTGTTCATTTTCTGGGAAAAAATTTCATTGTCTCTGAAGTACTTAAGTGATAAACAGGACAGGGGTAGATAATGGCAGGTAAATGTCTAGAATCATGTATAAATGATGTTACAGATTACATTTATAATGCTGGGGGGGTTTTGTGCTTTCCTATCTACTCTTCCTACTATTAAGCATTTATAATGTAATGGTGTCTAGAGAGCAACAGACTTTGGCAAATGTATACAAATAGCATTCCTTTGCTCAAAGAGATGACAGTCTCAAAGAGACTGTGTAACAAAGTGGATGCAGCAAGCATATAGAATAAGGGCATGGCTGCTGAGATGTTGTGAAGAGGTGGGAGGAGTATGGTTTTCAGCTAGTTGCAATGCCATCCCAACACGTTGTCTGCAAGTTCACTGTGTACCTGTTAACTTTCACCATACACAAATTACATATGCATCAGTTCATGTCTCTGAAGTGCCTGTATCCAAATGCAGGCAGCATGGGGAGTTAACATGATGAGGGAGAGATCTGTATACAGTTGTGGATGGTGGTCTTTTTGGAGATGTGGTGGGATGGCTTCTGTGTCTGAGGTGTTGCAATGAATGGGGGATATGGGCTCTCTAGGAACAAAAAAATTTAGGAGGGAGAATTGTCCTTTTTCTAAGGGAGCATCTGGAGTGCATAGACCTTTGCTAGGATGGATAAGGAACCGAGAGCTTATTCTTTAGAATTTTAAAAAACCCAAGAAACATGTAAAGGTGACACACAATATTGACCCACACAATAACAGCAGGTGTCTGCTATTGGAACTCATGAGGACTTTGACTACCCCATGTCTGCTAGAGAAACAGCACAGCAAGACATAAACAATTCAAAAGGTTGACAGAGTGCATGAGCAGTTACTTTGTCCTCTGACTGATAGTGAAGCCAACAGAGATGGCATCCCAGACCTCATGTTCACCAGCAAGGAAATAATCTCTGGGGATGTGAAGATCAAAGGCAGCCTTGGCTACACTGACCATGAGGTGGGGAAGTTCAAGATCCTGAGAGCACAGTGAAACGCTGACTCACAAGCCTGGACTTCAGGAGAGTATATTTTTGCCTCTCTCAAGACCTGATTGGAAGAGGTCCATTGAATTGAGTCCTGGATGAAAAAAGGGGACAAAAAATATTAGTTAATGTTCAAAAATCACCTCTGCCAAGCTCAGGTTCCATCTGAACAAATACAAAGTCAACCAAATAATAATGAACAAGGAGCTTCTAGCCAAACTACCTGAAAGTAAGGTGCAAAGAGAATGTACTCAGGCTCTTAGTGGCATCCAGTGACAAGAAAAAAGGCAAAGGACTGAAACATAGGAAGTTTCCTCCGAACATCTGAAATCTGCGAGGGTGTCTGAGCAGTGGCACAGCTTACTTAGAAAGACTGTGGAGTCTCCATCACAGTAAAAACTCAGGAATTGTCTGGTTATGGTCTTGGGCAAGGTGGTGACCCTACCTGAGCAGGAGGATGGATATCCAGAGGTCTCATTCAACCTCAAACAGTCTATAATGTTGTGATTCTGCTGTATACCAAGGGTGAATCTTGAGGTGGAATGGTGTTGCAGCATTTTTACAGAGGACTCAGAAATCCCCAAACCTCTGGAAAAATACCTAGAGCTAAAAGACTTTCTTATCATAGATTGTGATGAACCTCCTCTACTTTATTATTAATGCTATGCCAAATGCAGAATCCAGCATGTATTTTCATCTGATTAATCTTGTTGAATTGTATATAACAGAAATAAATTACATGAACTTAAACAGACTTTTCAAGGACAAATAAAATACCTTAACACAGTGCCCATGAAAGAGAAAAAATGAATCTTAATAACAAATGTCATTCATTACAAAGATGTAATATGTAGTTTTGCTTAGATGATGCTGACATTTTACCAGTGTGGAACCTTAAACCGTTTCCTGTTAGACAAAATTACTTATACTTTTTCTTGTAAAAGATCAGAGAAAAAAAAAATAGCCTGTCGCTCCAATAGAAAACATTAGTTTGTTGAAAAAAATCCCTGGCCAAATCTGCCCTACCTTTGCTGCAGCAGAAGCTTCATGCTGAGACTAGAGGTGTCTGATTGACCCATCATCCCTGCTGGAAGCCTCTACTCCTCTGGCCCTGACTTGTGCAGCCCCAAAATAAGCGTTGATATTTTACATTTCATGACACAAAGGAAAAGGAAAAGAATTAAAATGGAATATCTGATTAGGAATATCATTTTCAGCCACCACTGTTTCCTGAATGCTTTGATTCCTAGTACCAGCAGTTTAAATGTGTATATATATTATGCTGAAATCCTTCTTCCTTTTAAGACAGACTAATGAAGACTTGGATTTAGGCCATTTCTTTTGCCCTCAAGTGGCATGCAAAATGAAAAGGAAAAAAGAGAAAGTATCAAGCATGAGTACTTGTTCTTCATCAGCCAACGGAGAATTTAATTAATATATTGCAAAGATCTTTTTAATGCGTGACATAGCTCCATTATCCCTACTGGAATGCTGGTGGAAGCCTAAAGTCAAATATCATTTTGAATTTTAATGAAGATTTGTGCAACAACTTTAATAAAGATTTGTACAACCACATGACAGGTGGTTGGACAAAGTGATGGAATTTTATTCTGTTTTAGAACCAGAAATATACAAAACAATGTGAAATCTGTATTGAAAAAAAGACAAGGACTGGATTATGCACACTTTTTAGTAATTCTTACCCAAAAGAATGCTAAAATTCTGTACTATACTTTCCTTTAAGGATGTCTTTCCTTATAGGGACTAAATAATCTTTTATTATTTTGTGGTGTTGAAATATCTATTTAGAAGAAATAATACTAAGAATTTAGTGTTCCAAAAATTGGGTTCTTGATCATCAGTAAACACTTGAAGCAACATCTCTGAAATAGTTGTTTCTCAGTAGCCAGTTTTTCCTGTTAGCATCCCAGTTCAGTCTCTTCTCACTGCTCTATCATTACCAAAGGAGTTTCCTTGACTAATGCTGCCTACCATAAAATTTCATTTTTGCTTAGGCTTACAATTATTTTATTCTCCTCTTACCATTCTGTGGCATGTACCCATTGATTTTTTTTTGGAGTGCCTGTTTAGAAGATATATTGAAAAAATAGACAAACCACCCTCCATCTTCCTTGCAACAAATCAAACCAACCAACCAACCACTCAACCAACAACAAACAAAAAAAAGGAAAGCAAAACAAAATGAAAAAAAAAATCCAGAGGGAAGGGAAGGGAAGGGAAGGGAAGGGAAGGTTGCAGGAAGGGAAGGTTGCGGGAAGGGAAGGNACCCACAAAAAAAGAACCAAACAAAAAAAAAAAAAAAAAAAAAAAAAAAAAAAAAAAAAAAAAAAAAAAAAAAAAGGGAGGGGGGGGGGGGGGGGAGGGGAGGGGAAGGGAAGGGAAGGGAAGGTTGTTTTTTTCTGCTATTTTTTCCTTCCTTTTCTCTTTTCCCTTAATATTGCCAACTACCTTGATGTAAACAAGAAGAATTTTTGGGTGTTTATCAGAATTTGAAAGAAATTGATAACCTACACTGAGTTGCTGTACACTGAGAGATATATAAATCCCATAGTAAAATTTTTTTCTATATAAATATGTTATTTATATTATTATTTTATTTATTCATATATATGTGTGTGTGTGTGTGTGTGTGTATATATATATATATCAGTAACTTCCTCTTTTGGTTGTAAAAAATTAGAAAGGTGATAATGAACACTGTTGTGAAGAACACTATCCCTGTTCTATTCTTTTGCCTGTAAAGCACATTTTGATTTGAAAGGGAATCAAAAAACCCCAACCCAAAATATTTTCTTCTTTTCTTATTGTACATATTATTCTAAATAAACTATTATTCCATAGTCTCAATAGAAATACTGGTTCTAAATGTAATTGTGGCAAGGGTTTTTAATGCTAGCATAAAATACTGGTAAGAACCAGAAGCCAGCTTACATTGTCTTATGCAAAGGCACTGCAGATGCATTCAATGAATTCAATCAAAGTTCGAGATTTTTTAAATTTATTTTATCTTAATGCAGTAATCGAATTTTTTTCCTTCTTGCTAGAAGTGGCTGTCTGAACTTCAGTCTAATTTTAGCTTTAAAAGCTTATTTTTCTCTGCTATGAATTAAAAATTGTTTCTGTTTTCAGACTACAGTACTAACTGAACTCTTTAATAACTAGTTATTTGTGTCACTATAGATAAAATTTAAGACCAAGTTCTCCTGTATCTGAAGGCTTTATTATTGCTTAAAGGAGTTGATATTCACTTCAAGTCTGCTTCAGATAGAGTTTTATGTATGATCAAATACCTTGATAAAGGATCTATTCATCACTTTTATTACCTAAATTATTTTGAACAAATAGGTCTAGCACGTTATTAAAAGACACATTTTTTTTTAAATTTTACTTTCTGTTAACAGTTTAATCCTGAATCAAAGTATGTTACTCTAGTTATATGTCTTAGCAATATTAGACAACTCTTTGCTTATTTGTATCTTCTGCTTACTGCTGTTGGGAATTCCTAACTCCATCACAGATTTCAGAGGTCATTTGAGTTTCTCTTGTGTTCAGCTTTGCAAGTTGCCCAACCCTGGTGTCACACTCTTAATCTCCTGACATCTCAGAAAATATTGAATTTTAATGTACAAAATAATGGTTTTTCCTGGGGCTGTGCTGTGTCTCTTGGCCAGCTTGACTAGGCAAAGCAATCCCTGGGCAGCAAACTACCAGAGGCAGCTGCTTTCTCTGGGTAGTCACAAGGCTGACTGATGCTGGCAGGCAAGTAGGAATGGTTTAAACCATCATCCAATGACAGCAGCAGTAGCCCACTATAGAAACATCAATTATTACCATCTTGCCCAAAGGAGCTTGATGTCTTTTGCAAAATCTCAGCTTACCTCCTGCTCTCCTGGGTAGTTTCATTCCTTTGAATTTGTCCTTTCCTGTAGGAGCCACTTACACCTTAGTAATAAGGAAGTGCATTTTGCATTAATGTCCCACAAGCCTTGGGCTGTGTGTGATTATCCCGAGGTCATAGCTAATAGATCATGTCATAACAGTTTGTGTGCAAACTAATGCTCCATATCTTTGGGCAACCAATTACATAATTTTCTCTTTAAGTGGTAAAGCTCATTTTTTATATCAGGCATCAAAATCTAGGTCTTCACTTTGGGTTTAATCTTGCATCAAGTATTCTTGTTTCCATATACATCTCCATGCTCACATGTAGTACTCTGTCTCTACTAATATAGAAAAAATAGACATAGCATAACAAGAAAATTTCCTTGGTTGGTTTGCTATCTGTAAAAATAAGTAATTGTCTTCACTCCTTTATTCCTATTGGGTTTCTCTGACTCCTGGACTCTTTTCTCAAAACACAGATTTGAGGATTAAGTGTTAATTGTCTCCTATGACAATGAGTAACAGAAAGTGCCAAAACTGATGTGACAAAACTCTCTCTCTAAACACCATTCTAGCATCTAAATATTTTATATACCCTGTGCAGGCAACGCAACGCAATGTAAAGTACTTTCACTAGATGGTTGTAAATTATGAAACAGCTCCCAGTTTTCCTGAAACCTTAGGTGAAATTTAAGGATGCTTGCCAAGATGTGTCTTGCAAGTAAATCAGCTCTACCTGTCTAAGGATAACTGTTTAGACAGATGGCTACTGTTTCGCCAGGGAGAAGAAGGACAAGAAAATGGAGAACAGACCACGTTAGGGCAAACCTTACAGTAAGATATGCAATTTCTCTTCCTTTACTGCACTATGAATTGAAAGTGCTAACTAACTGAAAGGTGAAGATAGACATAGCTACAATATTGAAAGTATTAAAGTGACATTTGATATACTCATAATACTTGCTTGCCTACCCACATTGGTAATGTCGTATGTGCTATGCTACATGATCTTAAGTAATTGATAACTAGGATATATAAAACCTTGAAAGACATGAGCAAAAATAACTTCTCATTTTCTTAACATGCAGTCAGCCATCTGATTTGAGAATTCAAAAAGGATTTTCCCAGAGCACAAACTAATTGTATTTGAATTTCCAAATCATCCACATAACTGAAAAACGAATGAAAACAATCAACTTGTAGTATATGTATTCAAAAGAAAGAACCCAAAATCAGGTGTATTTGTGTCCAGGTTTCCTTATAAGATGTGGCATATATGGTAAAAATTGTTCCAGTCCTTTATGTAGAGTATGACATAATTATTATTCACTAAGTCATATCCTATCAGGCTGACTTTCCACAAGATTTTTTTTTGGAAGTTATTGTTTTTCTCCTGCCAAACCTTTTCAGCTGGTGTCTCACCTGAGCAGGAGTAACAAGTGAATCCAGAGAGGTCTTATTGCCACTGAAATCACACTAAGATAATTTCTGCCTACATGTCCCTGGATTTGTGTATTATTTGAACCCGTTGTGTTGCATATTCTCACAGCCTGTTTCCCTAGTGGGCCCAGGGACCACATTTTTTTCGGAGATGCAGTTAGAGTACAGTTCCAGAAAATGATAGAGTATTTGGTCTCACAAATCTGCTTCTTGAGAGCAGCCTGTGCGCCCAAGCTGTTTGGCTGCACCTGAACATCCTACCATAGTCACACCATTGGCAGGTACTCCTCAGATCATAGCATTCCTGTCTTTCATTAAATCAGAGTCATTAATTCCTGTTTACTCACAAATGTTCTGTATATCTGTCATGAGAATCTTGGCTCTGAATTAGTCCCCTTCAACCAAAGTACAGCATTGCATCACTGGAATTATTTTTGAGAGCAATATAAGGACAATTTAATCAGTGGAAGTAGTATAAGAAATTAACACAGCCTACATTTCCAACTGCTCTTTAGAAATATGCAAGAAAGTAATCTGAAAATGATTTTAGTAAAGAAGAAGAATAAACATTAAGAATAATAAAACAATCAATAAAGTAGGTAATTCATTTGTAAGGACCACAAATTAAACTATGGAAATATACTTTTATAGGCTAGCCATAACTGTATAAGCTGCACAGTTTTTGAGGTTGCTACAAAAGGTTAAGATTTCTTTCAAGGCTAACTACATTGAATTTATAAATCTGATTATTTCTACTTTTGTATTTCACATGTGTTTAACTTTTTGTTGTTGTTCTTAAAAGTGATGTTTTCATGTGAATTCTCGTGAATTCTTTTGTACGTCACAGAAAAAGGATATGTAGACATATATAGCATTATCTATTATATGGATTATAATCAGGGCTTCTGGTAAGCACTTTGAGCCAGAAATTTACTGGAGACCTCTGGCCTCCCATTGTCTTTATTTATGCCAAAATTTGAGCTTTTTCTCTGTGTTTCCTTTCTGCCTTCTTCTGATGCAACACTGGCAGAAAATATCTCCCAAAGGTGGATGGCAATATTTAGTTTTCTTTTGTTATTTTTCTCCATATATCTACATATACAGAAACATATGTATATGTACATGTATGTAATTTGGAAACAGAATATTTTAATTTTTTCTGTATCCCTAAATACTACACTAACTATGCAGGGCGGTTTTGAATCTCCAAATTTAATTTTCATTTTTGCACTCTATGAAATGTTTTGGCATCAGGTAAGCAACTTTAAAGCAATTAACACAATATGTTCATATAAATGATTAATGTAGCAATTAGTACAGGATATGAATTTTTAGCTATAAAATATTTGAATATGAAACTTGAATTTTAAAAGCAGCTCACTTAATATACAAATAAGTGTGTAATCTTCTCCTTTGTGAGGTTATATTCTTTTCACTAATGAAGCAATAATTTCCAAAGGAAAACAAGGCATCATTTATCACAAAGTTGTATTTAACATCCAAAATATTCTAGGACCTTCTGAAATAGTGTATTAATGTAACATTAGTGTATTAGTGTAACATCAAGACCCAAAATCCACTTATCATTACATCAGTATTTCTCTCCTACAGGATGAATGATACATTCTAAAACAAAAACAAAACCAAAATAAAACAAAACAACAACCAAAAAACTGCAACAGAAAAACAAAACAGAAAACAACAACAAAAGCAAAACAAACAAAAAACAAACAAAAAACCCCAACAATAACAAAAAAACCAAACCCCAAAACCTTTCACTTTTTAAGGGACAGAAAAATGTCCTGCCTCTTGAGGATAATTTGAAAGAAAGCTGAGAGCAGCAGCAACTCTTAGTTATGTAAATTATAGATAGTCCTTTTAATCATCTGACAGATACATGCACTGAAGTGCTATAAAGTATTTTGGCTACTTCTCAAAAGGCAGCCCAAACCAAAGTTGGGGTAGGTTAGACACCATGTGTCCCACTGTTCATGTATACAAATTATTACCATCACCACACAAACCCAAAATAACTGAACAAAAGAAAAACTTCACAGAAAAATATAAAAAGAGGTATTAAATGTCATAAAAGAAGACCTCCTCAAAAGAATTTTTTTTTCTTAGGATTAAATTTGTTTACAGAGAATCTCTCCAGACCCTGGGATGTCAGAAATAATCTGGGTGTAACAAAAGACTTCCAGCCTTGCTTTTCTGTTCATCATTCTGTTCATCATTCTAGTTTATCTTCAAACTAGAAAGGCTTTGAAAGACTGTATGTGCTTATCTTCAACTTCTAAACTTTTGTCTGGTCATACTGCTCAATTATTTCTTATATTAAAATACGAAGAATTACATGATCCTAGTACCAGTACCTTTCCTAAGTAAGAATCCATCATCAAAACATCTTGGAAAGGTAACAAATGAAATAAAATACTGTCATGAGTTAAGAATGCATTCATAGAGTTTTTGCCATATTTTTCACTTGCATTGCAAAAAAATAATTTATTAGTCAGAACCCTAGTTAGTCATATTTAAAATTATTCTTTTTTTAATACCTCCTCAGTTATGTTTCTGTCTGCACTTATGAACTTGCTTTCTATTGTTTCTCTCTTTTTTACACTATTAAAGTCAGACTTAATAACTACTAGCACATATCATTAAGCGCTATCTTCATTCCCAGCAAGTAGAAAAGGTTCATATAATTATTTTTTGGCTTTTCTGCTCTCTTCCAACTTTTTATCTCTATTTGAAATATAAACCTTTTGGCAATGAGATTTGCTTTACTACTGTAATCATATATACTTGGAACTTGGTTTAGTAGTTACTGATGCTCCAAATTATCATTATTTACCAAAGCACAGTTTTGTGGGTTTGTTTTTTTCTGTACATAAGCAAATGAAAATGTGAATAATAACACGCTTTACACAAAACAATGTAGTTCTCCATAGTTTCAACACAAACTTTTTGGTTCTTTGAACTCTGCATCTCTCAAGTATGATTCAGTTTTTACATTACATACTCCATTATTTTTTGAAATTTACTCCATGATGTTCTAAGAAATTCTGTTTTTTCTTCCTTATTTCATCTTGGTGCTGTCATAATGTGTTTCATTGTGTTGTACAGATAGAATTATGATGGAACTGAGAAAATAATTCTGATTGTGTAAATCATCTAAACTCATTACAACAGAAGTCCTGCAAATTTTCTTTTTTATTTTCTTTTATTTTCATACAGAAATGATATTTCTAGTTAAATTGAGTTAGTATGTACAATTTCAATGTATTTTATTAATTTCAGTCAAACTTAATTCCTATGAAAACTGTTGGTTTCTTCTGAGTTTTAAAAACACTGCATTAATATATAAATATAAAATTATTAAAACCCCCAAGATTTATTTTAAGTGAAATGTTATGCTTGTAGTATTACACTAGCAGGAAGTCATCCAAATAAGTACAAACCACTCAAATTTAGGCAATCCATTGAGTTAGATATACCAGGTTTCTTCCATAGGTAAGGGGGATGGATAGACATCTCTAAGAAACAGTCCAGACTACCTAAGATTTGAACCATACTTTTTAGACTATCCCTCTCTCTGCTTTAATTATAAAAAAAAATAAGTAAGGAAGCAATCTCAAGTTATGGCACTCCTACTTTAGTTACATTTGGGTTATGTCAAAATTCAGTGGAATGTAAAACCAAAGTACATTGCATGCTAAGATTTTTATTCCCCACCCCAAATGTACCTGGTGAAAAATTTCTGACTTGTTGGTGCAGATGCACATGGAGAGCCAGAACCTAACCTGCCATTTCTTCATCAGCTGTTGTGTTGGCACAAGCCAAAAACAGTTCCTGTAGAGGGTGTCAAAATATAGAATCTGGACATTACTACTGAAATTCAAATAACAGAGTTATTTCATAATTTAGAGCCCATTAGGACCTGAACCTCCATTTTCTGCCAGATGAGCACCTTGGCAAGGGTGTGAGTTGTTAATTTTATGGCATGGCATTTTTATTAAATACTGAGCATGTAGCACTGTAAATTTATGTCATGCTTTACAAACAGATAATAAAATACAGTTCCCCTCCCAATTCTGTGATGAGTTTGCAAAAGAAAAAACAGAAATGTTTCAAAAATTTAAAAAGTGAGCAGATAATGAAGAAAGAAAAGGTGGGAAAACACAGAACTTTATTTCAATGAACCTTATTTGAAGTGAAATAAGTGTCAGCCTTGGCAGGGAAAAGAATCAGACTTTCCAAACTGCATCATGAGAGAAGGCATGAAAGTTAATTTGGGAGAAAAAGTATTGGATGCACAGAAAAGAGAATAGAGAAAGAAAATTTATCTAAAACTTCTGTCTCTGTATCTCTAGAACAATTAATATAATGACATCTTTCTAAAACTCCTTCATTACCTTCAATTTGGCTTACTGTAAATAACATTGACACATTTAAGAAGTCAGTTTACTAATAATTACCTTTTTTAATATATATCTTCATAACTGTATTAAACACCATATGATTGAAGTCAGATCATGAGCACTAACTTCTCCCCTTATTTCCTACCTCTTATTTCATTATCAATCAATTAAAATATGTTCTATGGATTGTGCCTCACCACATACTCATTCTAAATTTTTTTTTAATTCAAATTTCTGTTCAAGAACCAGAATAACCATTTTTTTCTGGACAAATATATTTAGATATAATAAATATAAAGAATGTTGACATGGTCAGAAGTATAAGAGAAGCAAACACTTCTGGAAAAGATATTTTGGATACTCAGAAAGATAAGAGACCAGACAGGAGATAGAAGGACATCTGTCTCAAAGAGTGCCATGAAAATCCCATTAACAGGGCTTGAAAAGTCAATGTGCTCAAGGTGGGAAAAACAATACTCTGTATCAGCTGTTGAAGTAAGATCCAGGTAAAATATAAAATTCTTCCACCTGTTGACAAAAGTTTCCCTGGGGTAGATAAAAGTTGAGTATTTCTGCAGTAATTTTCAAAAAGTCTGTTGGGCTTTATTTATCTTTTCTTAACTTAAAAATATATGGATGTACCATTAGAGCCCTCCTTAAAAATCTCCCCTTGTGTACACAACTAGATTATAATAACCCTAAGAATCCAGATTTAGTAAGAAAGCAACAGTTTATTCCATGGTAGCATTTTCTGTCTGGTCTTTCTAGCAGTTAAGGATTTAGGAGAAACAAAAAGAAAAGAAATCTAGAATTTTTCTTTTTTTTTTTTAATTAAGTGAAATTGAATAAAATTAGGTTTATAAGTATAAAGCATGATCACTCTGACTGTATAGGTAATTTATTTAACACTGTACTTTGAAGTGGAGCAAATTTTAAAATATCTGAGGTCAACTTTTTTATCACTTTCAATTAAATAAACTTAAGATGAAAAATATATATAGTGATCTTTTTTCCCCTGTATAATTTTACTTTGTTCATAGTACAAACCTGTATGATTACTATGCCTGGAAGATGTTTTTTTGTCTGCTTGATTTTAAAATTCAAAATTCTTGGAGGTTTCTCTGTTGCTGTATACTTAGTATGAGGAAAAAATCTTATAATGAAGCTCAGCTCAGTGTTTTGTAGGTTTTAATATTCAAATAGATGCACTTATATAAAAGGAACTGTTTAACCTGGGTATGATGACCTATAATGGCCTAACTAACCTGTTTCTTTACATGAAATGCATTTAAGATGAAATGATATTTCATCTTTCCCTACTTTTGTTCAGTATATCCAATAGATGAATCAGAATTGAACGAAAGCTCTTTTCTATATACGGTGTTCTGTAAGGTGTGATGGATAAGAGAAAGCCAAGCTTTCCAGCATAGCTCAGGTTAATATAAAACCTGAAAGAAGTTTGGCAAACATCGATTGTCATGGCCATATGTATTGCTTATAGGTAAAATCACCTTAATGCATAGTGCCAATTCAAAGAGTCAAAGATTTTCTGACTAGAACAGGCTTTTTGTTAAGATTAACTGTTAAAAAGCCCCATCAGTTCAGGGGAAAAGAAAAAAATCCTAAATGCTGCTGTGCAATGAAAAGTATGCAGGACTTTTAAAAAACTTAACAATGTGAAAGACATAACTAAACTACTGGGGATTTTTGTTTGGTTGGTTGTTTTTGGTTTTTGGGTTTTTTGTTTTGTTTTTTGGTTTTTGGTTTTTATTTTTGTATTTCGTTTTTGTAATAGAATCATTTAAATTGAAAAAGATCTTTAAGATCCTCTAGTTCACCTGTAAACCTAGCACTGCTGAATACCAATAATAGCACCACCAATAAACTGTGTCCCTAAGCACCACATCCACATATTTTTTGAATGCTTCCAGGGATGGTGATTCCACCACTTCCCTGGAAATGCTATTTGAGTGCTTGTTAACCCTTTCCAGTGACAAAATTTTCCCGATATCCTATCTAAACCTACTGTGGTGCAACTTGTGCTTGTTTCCTCATGAGTTGTCCCTTACTGCCTGGGAGAAGAGGCTGACTGACCTTGCCTGGCTACACCCTCCTTGCAGGCAGTTGTAGAGAGTGACAAGGTCTCCCCTGAGCCTCCTTCTCTCCAGGCTAAATGACTCCAGCTCGCTCAGCTGCTCCTCACAGTTTTGTTGCTATTTGGATGTCCTTCAGCAAGAGCTTTCTTTTGTTCTTTATAATAATGGCACAAACAAAGAGTGACTTTTGTCAATATCATTGATTTAAAATTGTTGAAAAAACTGGCATATGTTTAAAATATTTTTTTTCACATTGCTTAGCAGATAAGATAGTTGTATATAGAAAAGCAGTTGGTAAAGTGGTTAAAAGAAAAAACTGTACATACATATATCAATATTTTTTCCTACATGCTGATCCATATTTTAGTAAAGTTATTCCATACAAATTCAATGAGTTTTAAAAATTCAATAAGTGGTCTTTCAGCCAGATGCAAATATTTGACAGCATTCTTAGATATAAATAATTTTTCTTCTACTAAACCTTTTAATATAGATTATGTTGCTTACTGCAAAGATAATGGACTGCTAAAAATTAAACAAACATATCTCATGAATGTAATGACATTCCATGTGTAAAATCGAAGGTGTCAGATAGTCAGCTTAAGAAAGCAATAGTTCCAGAATAAAACTCTGTAGAAGTCACACTGAAATTGGCATAAAGCAAGTTTTTCAACATAGCATGATCACTGTTCTTCTGCTCTGTCCTTTAAGAATACTTATTGCTGAAAAATTAACACAGTCTTAAGACATATTCGTTGGCTTCTGTGCTAAAACTCCCTCTAGTAGCAATGGGACTGAGAATGTAAATTTTTTATAAATGGCACAGTACCACGCAGTCATTGTGAATGCAATAAAGTGTCTAATTGCCTAAGATGAACTGATTGAAATGTCCTACGAGGCTGGGGAAAATCCTGTATTTTTTCTACCAACGTCTGAAATATCTAATCTTTCTCCCACTGCAAGTGTTGGACATACCAAGGATATAGAGATGCACTATTTTTTTGTTTCCATCACAAAAAAATCTGTATTCTGTAGGGTTTTTCTGACATTCAGTCATGAAATCTGAAAGTGTGACATTGACAGTGTAATTTGAGCAGGAGTTGGTCATTGATATGAACTTTTCCAATTCATATTATCTAAGAGGAGGTCTGTAAAATAAAGAAACAATGAGTATAGTTATAAACCAGCTACATTTCAAACAAGGACAGCCACCAAGCAGATCTAAGTATGCAATTCTCTGTTTATTGCATCTTGTATATTTGAAATTAACAATTCACCTCTTTAGCAACATTAGCTGCTCTCTGTTAAGTATTGAAGTAATCTGACACCAGAACTGTCAACGGTTACAAAGATACCTCAGAGCAAAGCTTTCAGAAATAGTGGATTTACTTTCCACATAGAAAGTCAAAAACATGATTAGAAAGAAAAAGATGAAAAGTAGAAAAGAAAACTCATTGTGGTGAGATCTGAAAGAAACTGGATGAGCTGATTCTGCTCCAGGTATCCCTTCTCAAGGGGTTACTGTGTGTTACATTCATACATGAGATTAATCAAAATATTAATAGACACACAGTGAGAAGGGTAAGATTATCTGTCTAATTGTCTAAGCTGATTACTTGGATCCCTTTAACCATCAAAGGAGAGGGACAGGAATCTCCAAAGGATATTGTGCTGTGTGCATCACACAGGGTGATCCCATCAGTGCAGAGTCTCTGTCTCTCGAGTCTGCAGAGGAAAACCGCTGGGAGTACTTGTAATGCCAATTCTTTGTGTATTTATTAGGCAATGGTAAAGAAAGAGAAAGCCACTTCTGGTGTAAGGTATGTGGGGAAGACAATATGATATAGCAACTGGTTGATAGTTACATGAAGAGGCCTTGTTTTCTTTCTGGACTAAGAACAAATATAGACTGGAAAATGAATGATAATGTTATGTGGAAGGTGGTTGAAGGCTTGAGCAAAGCTACTGTCTCAAATACTTTTATGTGACAGTGAAAGATTGTGAAAAAGATCCAAACAGTGTCAGCATAAAGTTAAAATGAGATTTCATAAGAAGGTAGCAGTAAATTAGTTGGCATGTTTTAGAGAGATTGTCTTGGAAATGACAGAAAATATCAATTCTAACTAAATTTCTAATTAAAAGGCTTAATAAATATATTAACCATCCATAATAGATATATTAAGCATCTCTGACATACAAAAATATTACAAGCATAATATTTCTAAAGAAAAATTCTAATTCTAGATGATTATTCTAAAGAAGTACCTACTAATTTCAGCTGTAAATACATCCACATGCAAATGTAGATAGATAGATAGATAGATAAATAGATAGATAGATAGATAGATCTTATATAAATTAAATACAGTCTGCTCACAATATTTATCTTAATATATTTTCAACACTCTATTGTTGATCTATAGAACAATGATTTTCCAGCAAATGCAAGACCTTGATGTATTTAACAGACATGGATGCCAACTTATAATAAAAAAAAATCATATATCATTATACAGACTGCTACTAAACAAAGCATTTCCTTATTTTCTGCATGTCAGATTTCCTATGTACAGTGCCTCTTAGCATTTTGCAAGCTTAGTCTAACGTCATTTCAGTGCCATGACCTTAGTGGAACTCAGCCTCCATCCAGCAATGAGTACAAAGGGTGATGCTGAGATCTTATGAGAACTGGAATTATCAGTCCACAAAACCAGTCTAAGGAGTCATCATTACCCATTGAATCTACTCATATATTAATTTTCTACTTACAAAACACAAATTCTTGTAGATGATGAAGAGGCAAAAGCCTCAAAGCTCTCAGATGCTTCCAGAACTAATTGTGTCTTGCTGTTTATCCAGTTCAAGGATGAGCATTTCAGTTATCTCCTTTGTACCTGCAAACATCATCCAACAGCAAATTTAATCCTTTGTAAACAACGTATGCATGTAGTAATACAATACACAGCAGGGCACCAGCTGGATACTTTCTACATGTACCATGAGAATTGCATTAGGGTTTAGCACAAATTGATACTATTATGCTGATTGTACACTATGGAGTATAGAAAAGGATTACTGACCAAAAAGGCTGGGATTAGGTTTGCCTTTTAAGAATGACTTTTGAGTGTGTGGGCCAGCATAGCTTTCTGGGGATGTCTGAGGGGGTTGGAATTACTGCTGTAAACCCTTCTGTTCTCCACTCTCTGTCCGTCATTCTCAACCATCTATGAATAGCTGCCATAAAGACCTAATTAATTTTAATCAGAATGACCTTGATCCTCTTAAACTGCTTTAAAAATTAAAAGCTTTGCTGACATGAATCCCTTTAATGCAAGTGGCTACAGAACAGTCTGTTTTACAGTCATACAGGAAAACTCCTGTATGTTGGAAGTTTCTGTCAGTTTAAAATGGGTCATTGGTCTTTGGTGCAATTGCAGGGTTCATATATGCCTGTGGGTGCATTGTTTGGTCAATGTCTATAAATTGTGAGCAGCATTAATACATGCTCATCAAACTCAACTCTGCTGATTTCTGTTTGCTTCTTTGTCATCACTTTTTTTTACTGTTGCTTCTCTTCCTTCCTACTTATCTTCCCCAACTCCACTTGCAATGCAGAAGAAAACCCAATACTTTTCTTAGGCCTCTAAATATAATTGGTATTTCAGTGGTATTTCTATGCATTCTGACAAAGTGCAAAATAAAAATATTTGTAAAGATCTTCAAAGCAGAACAGCATATTAAAAATATTTATTCAATTATTTTCTTAACTTGAAAAAAATTGCAGTGAGTGTTATTTCTTTATGTTTAATATGTTTTTAATTATTTAAAGCAATCATGTTTACTGTATCATTTGGTAAAACAGATTTATGCTTACTTTCATCACCACAGAAAAGATAGATCTATAAAGGTGATACATCTTTAAGTGCTTCATAACCTTACACAGTCTTTATAGGTTGAAAGATAATCAATAATCATGACAGAAAAACTGCATGTGATTCATCTTTCAAATCAACTTCCTTCTTTATGACACAATGCCAATAAGTGAGAATGTAAATGTCGTGATCAATGTTTTGTTTTTTATAAAAATACCTGGACTTGAAATGCTATTCATTAGAATTACTTTCCTAAGCAAAATTAACACTAGATGGATCTTCCATGTTCACTACACTTCACATGCTGTCAGATTGCACTATCCAATTATGCTGTCTTTGCTGTCTACTGCAAAGTACATCTGACTGCAAATTTAGCTGTATTTATACTTTTATTCTGAAAGTGTTTTCTATTTATAATTCATTAATGTGAGCAAGTGCTAGTGAGGGGTTTTCTACCCAATGTAATCAATTATTGTTGAATAATTCAATAGATTGAATTTCATTTTAAATAAGCAGCCTTTCATTTCTGAAGTGATTGTATCCCAAAGTGTCAAGCTTTTCTTGCTGAATCAGTGTGCTTGAGCTCAGACAGCCTTCAAGATGTTTGTTGTCCTGGTGACATCCTTCATAGTATCACTTCAGCAAACTTAAAGTGCCAAGTAATCAGGGATTTAAATTTATCCATACAGGTATTATTTCAGATAGGGCTCTCAGAATCAGGATTTTTATTTTCATTAGTATTTTTACTTTTGTTTATTCTGGACTGAAAATCAGGACAAAATGTATCAGGAACAGTGTTTGAAATTATTTCTTTTTCTTCTTCTTCCCCTGCCCTCTTCCCCCTTGAAAATATAGAGAATTATAGTGACAGCACAACCTGGAATGTCACTCTGTAATTCTCATTTGGGAAGAGAAATTTGCTCTTGCCACTTAAAACCCTCTTTGCCTGAAGGTATTGCAGTTTTGGCCTAATACTGCTACTCTACTGAATGTAAAAACTGTGCTAGCATGATTAGTAAGATACTGAGCAGCTAAATTGTGACATTATTTTAACCAGAAAAATGGTCAGTCTCATCGGATATCAGCACACTGATTATATGTGCCTGAACTAGTGAAAGAAAAATTGACACAGAAGCCTTGTTCATAAAATCAAAGTTTGGTTCAGAATGTGACTGTCAAGTGCACTGATTACAGGATAATTATGTTAGGCTCATCAAATTCAATATTGAACATATAATTACTTTTTGAAATATCTCTGTTGTTTTTTTTTCGTTAATAGAGTTTATAAGAACATAAGCAGTTTGCCATTCCAAGTTTTGAAGCACATAGCATTTATGTCTTTAGGATTGTTGCATTAAATTAAAATATAGTTAAGCTCCATATACAATGAAATATATATTTAATACAATTTTTAGTTTTATTGTTTCTCACTCTAGGATTTATACTAGTTATACAATAAATTACAGAGAGGATGAAGTATGGCAAAATATTACCTTAACAGATGCAACTAATTTCAGATATTAATCTAATACATATTTGTTTAGGGTTTAATAATGCATGCTATGTACCTCAGAGACTGGGTTGGTGCATGTAAATAGACATTGTCTTGGGATTATATATTCTGGGTTACACTACTTTAGTAGTGTATAATTTATTATCTCTATTTCAGTAGACATCTATTATGCTGTGGACTATGTAATAGCAATAAATAAGATTGAAGTTCTTTTGAAACTTTATTCTTCCTTCTCTCTTGTTTGTGATATAGGTAGTACTCATATTTTCATTCAAAATCAAAGCAAATATAAAACCATTCAGGAACTTGAACTCTCTTTCCAGAGCACATTCAACTAGATATGTCTGTAGAGGAACAGTGTGCAAGTGAAAATAAGGAGGCAAAGCACCTCAGAAAGCCTGATCAACCTTCCTGCAAGAGCATGAGATGTGACGGGTTTGGAAACAATTGTTGTTATTTGAAGAATGCAGTTGGCACTCAGATATGAAAAGATATGTAAGTAGTTTTTGCAAATAAAGAGAATTCTATAAATTATATTAGGCACAGCACCAACTGTTCCTAACTGGGATAACCAAGATGTCCCAGTTTTGCTCTACCTCTCACAGAAAAAGGGGGAACCTATGAATTTTCTTTGAAGCTGGTACTTTCACAGTCTGCAGCCAGATGTGTCTGTTGGCACATAATGTGCTTCTGAGATGACTCCTGACAATTAGGCAAGCTGTTACCTTTTCAAAACCTTTGACACTGACTATTTTTTTGAACACAAGCTCATAGGTGCTTTTGGGTAAGGGGAGGAAGAGGACCAGTCCATCTTTGGGTCTTGCTGTAGTGTGGGGCTGAGCCATGTGAATTTTGACCCATTTCTGGATGTGGTACCCTGGCAATGAGCTGTTTCAAGTAGCACAAATACAGATAAGATAATTGCTGGTGGATTTTCAACTCTTTCTGGGCTTCAGCAAGTCTGAGTATTAAGCCTTTTAGGATTCTATGAAAATTTCATTCCTTCTGAACTAATTTTTTTACCAACTCTTCCCAACGTAAATAGAATCTATTCTACAATAAAAATAACACTGTGCATGTACTAATACAACAATATAAAGCCTAGAGACAAAAATTACCCTGTAATAGATAGCAACTCAATATAATTCAGAGGAAGATAATATAAATATTACAAATATCCAGAGGTTTTAAATTTTCATTAGTTTTAGACTAATTTTCAGTAGTATTCACAGAAAAAATTTCTGCTAAAATGTGTATATAAAATAGAATTTTTTATTCTCATTTAGGAATTGTGCTATGAAATACCAGTTTAATTTCATAATTTGTCATTGATAGGAATCAGGACAAAAATAATTGTTTCAGTGCACTATATAATGGACACAGTATCCCACCCTGTGGAATAAAAAAAAATTCTTACAATAACTTATAATTCTTAAAATAAAAAACTCTTTCAGGTTCAAATAACTAATATATCTTGATATTTTATTAAGTTTAGTAAAAGGTTTCACTAGTGGTATAGCCCTCTAGAAGAGCTGAAGAACAGCATATATTAATATCAAACTATAAAATCATCTTACAAGACAAAGCTGGACAATAATTTAAGTTAGCTACTAAACTGGTGTATATAATAAAATTCAGAGTATACCAGGAAATGAGTATGCTAAAATGAAAAATGTTATATATGTNTCAGTGTATTATTTAGGGATCTGATTTTTGCTGTTTTATACCATGAAATACAGTGTGAAATTTGTTGCACATTCATGGAACATATACAGTCACTCTTAACTATGTGTGGATGTGCAGTCCCACTGCACTGGTCTGAGTCCAGAGTTAGCCTGGTTTTAAAATTTATTATCTAAACAGATAAATATCCTGTCCAAGGGATCTGATGAAAATCTCTGTCATTCAGGGCATCAATTAATAAGAAATATAGTTTGACAAAGTAGTATTACTTAGTTCTCATAATGAAAACAAAAGACAGATAAACATAGTCTCTTCTTCCCTAGTTGTCTGGGTTATGATGTGTTGATTTTTTTTTCCCAATAAATGGAATGATTGACAGGAAAATAGGATGACTCACTTATTTGTACTTGAAGGATTTTAAAGAACAATTCTATAACTTAGAATAGCAGCAGCTGTTGGAGTACCTTATATTTAGCTTTTGGGGGTCACTGTTCATTTAAATAGCGGTCAGTTACTTTCTGCTTCAGCACATCAATTTAAATAGATTGTATTGCAATGAAAGCTGGTTAGTTGAACAGTTTTTTACATTGAAGTACTTTAAAATAATAATATAATTTTAAATCTTAATTCCTCATCTTAAAAGTAGAAGCCGCTTCTATCAATCAACATGAAAAATTTCCCCATGGTGGTGAACTAGCTAAGTATTCTATAATCACACTGAATAAAATATAAGGTAGTGGTGTAAAGTTTAATCATCCTGTTTCCTCAATTTCCTTCTTTCCTTTCAACAGCAGCCACTGGGGGAACAATTCACTTTTCTGCTTTGTGGAAAGCTCAGGCTAAGGATTTTCTGAGCTCTTTTAATTACTCAGTTTAAGCTAGAGATGCCAAAGGACCCACTAAGCAACAATAAGGGGTAATGACTTATGCATAGAAAATTGAAAAGTGTTCATCTTGATAGAACAAAGGAGAATAAAACAGAACAAATGGCAAGTAAAATTGAAAACACAGAAGAAAAGAAGGTGAGCTATATAGATTTCAAAAGCAATCTATAGCTGCAATTAGAAGCTATGCATTAAATCAATTTTTAGTTCTTTTGAGGAATCGAAAGTCACAAGGGTAGTTCAGAGTACTGTACCTACTTAATAGATTATTGATTTTCAGAAAAAAGATAAGACATCTTTCACGTAGAGCTATCAAATTCACACTTATGGTACCTTTACATTCCGTTTCTTCCCGCCCCCCCCAACTTTTTTTTTTGCTTAGTTGACTGTTAATTGTATTTTGGTGTAGTATTGAGGCAACAAATTCATGATTGCTTTTGGGAAGCATTGTCTCCCAGGCACATATTGTTCAGGATGTCTAAATGAGACCCTGATAAAATTTTAGCAATCTTCTTATAGTTGTAAAGTTATAAGAGAATATGAGAATATATTGAGTTCTGTTGAGAATATGAGTGCTATTTCAGTGTTTTGGTCTTCTTTGCTACCTCACTCTTCCAGCAAGACCTGGACAAAATCTCCCTTGCTACCTGCAGTAGCAAGGGTAATCATAGCGGGAAGAGCGGCACTTAGAAATTTCTGATGCACTTCTGGGATCACTAGACCATGACAATAGCCAATTCTGAGCCACTTTCATGCAGGGGGGAAGAAAAAGGTAAGAAATCCTTAAACTGATGTTATAAAATATAGAGGTAATTCAGAAGACCATTGCCTTTTATGTGGAGTCCTGAAAAGAGAAAAGTGCCAAAATTATTTTAATTCCATTATGCATCAGTAGTAATGATATTTCTGTCTCTTGGAAATACAAGCATTTGGACCCGAGGCAAATAAAAGCTTAGACTTTAATTGGCAAGATAACATGATAATTTCCATTTAAAGCAAATTATTGAAAGACTCATACCTAAAATATAGCTTACGCAGTGCTGATATTTGTATTTGCTTTGATTTGCTAGATTATGTAGCTCATTTTCTACTACAAAATATGCCTAACTGCACACGTGATCTGGAGAAAAATGACTGAGTAAAAAAAAAAATTAAAGTTTAGGAAGTTATTCTAGAGAGGAGTTACGACGTTTATTCCATATTTATATTCCTGAATATCCAGTGTTTGTTACTGTCTTAAATAGGGTGCAAGAATGTAAAAACCTTTAATTTGATTCATTCTGTCAGCCTTACCATTAAAAGTGAATTTTCAAAACAGTTTAAAATCAGTCACTTTTTTGATTACCATTATTCTCTCAGTATGACTACAAGGGCATAATTTCAAATGTGCAGAAATATATTTGAGCTAAGAACTTACATTTAATTTTAATATATCTTCCAAAAAGAAACTCACCTAATTTGAGAAGCCAAACATTTTATTTTGGTTTTACTGTGCTTTTTTTGATGGCTAAAGCAGTTTCCCAGAAAGAAGATGACCCACTATAGCCAGTCCTTTTAGTGAAATTAAATGATCTGATACATCTATGCAAAGCAGGTTTTATTTTATTTTTTTGTTTGTTTGTTTGAGGGTTTTTGTTTGTTTCTTTGTATGAAACAAATCTCTCTTGGACTACTCTATCAAGCCCTTTCAAAAATAGTTTCAGAATTTTTAATTTCATTTTGTTTGGATGTAGCTTCCAAAATTGAATTTTCATTATTACTTTCTCTTCAAGTAGTGTAATTTAGCCCCTGTAATGCTAAAAGCAAATTTACTATTTATCTTGTTGAATAACTCTTTTTTAATAGACTGTTTGGTTTCAACATCTTAAATCTATGGAGGGATGAGCTTTTTCCTGTTCTTTTTTCCTCCAGAACTGGATTCCATTATGAACAATTACTTCACTGCATTTTTGGACAGGTACTATATTTTCTCTATGAAATTATATATTTTATATGTTATATGATTAACCTTAACAATACAGGCTCACTGCTATTGTATGAACCTTATTCCCAAAATTATAAAGAAAATATATTTACTTTTTTTCTTTCAGAGAAGAAGTAGGGCTTTGCCCTTTTGAAAATATACGACAATAAAATTACTCATTTTTTAGAAAACAAAAATTTGTCATTTTTCTCATCTAGCATAGTACATCATATACCATTCAAGTAATTATTATGTTACAGTATCCTTTGGAAATTCAAAATGGTGCTCAAAAATATAAATTCAATCTAACCATTTGAAATACCAAAGTAATTTTTCATTGTTAGTTCTTTTCATTGAATTTAAACCTCCTTCATACCTAAAATAAGGTGAGAACATTAGCTTCTCTACTGATATAGTTCTATGTCCCATCTCTGAAGAAAGATTTCTGACTGGCCTTGAGTTTACTTTGCTAAATAGGTATTCAAATTTGGTGTCAAAAACCAGTTTTAAACAGAAAGATGATAAAAGCAGCATTTAATTTTAAGAATATTTCTCCTGATTTCTTGTATATAAGATTTTCAGATATATGTCTGGACATTTTAAATGCTATTTTTAAAATATTTATGCTTATTAATATATACATTTAACTAAGTGGAAATTTCAAATCCAAATGAACGGTAATCATGTAGATCCATTGTATCCAAAACATTTCAGCCGGCAATTTACTCTCAGTCTTTCTTGAAACCCTAAAATGGAAGAAGACTCTAAAAAGACTGACACAGAAGGCTCATTCATGAGGCTCAGGGAAAAAATATATGCAGTGACTGACTGTGGCTGTTGCAAAAAATGCTGAATTTATCTCAGCACAAAGGGGGCTGAAGGGTGGCCCTTGGACTTAATAAATGGCTGCATATGAACCAGCCAGCCACATCAGCTGAGCATATTTGGCAGCAAACTTCATCATTCAAGTGGATCAACCGGATTTATCTCTACAGTGAAATAATCTTTTAGAATATAGAGCACTAGTGAGCATTGCATTTGTATTGTGATTCTACTGTAAAT
Organism: Toxostoma redivivum; assembly: GCA_013397375.1. Taxonomy (NCBI): domain Eukaryota; kingdom Metazoa; phylum Chordata; class Aves; order Passeriformes; family Mimidae; genus Toxostoma; species Toxostoma redivivum. Next base: position 157,547 of record VXBI01002508.1, read on the forward strand.
TACAACTGCCATATTCTCATAGGTGTGATTTTTATCTGCTCTGCAATTTACCTATACAGTTGTATCCCTCACTAAATTAAAATTCAGTATAGCATAAAAAATTAAAATTCAATATTAAGCATCACATTTTCCACAGGTAGATAATTTTAAAAAAATTGGTCAAAATGTATTAGACTCTGATAAAGCCCTAAAGGGAAAGCCTCCCGCTAGCATGTTAGCACTGTTCACTCATCTCCCTGCAGTCCCATCCAAATTTACATGAGGGAAATAAATGAATGTTAACAGACAACTTGGAAGCAGTCAGCTGTATTAATAACCAGTTGTAGCATTTAATGTTCACATGTAAAGAATGGAAAGGGATAAAAGCTTTGGTTCATGTGGATTTTCAAAGAGTGAGTTTCAAAAGGAAGTTTGCATTTTTAATGCAGCCTTACCTCTCTGAACAGAAGTATGCTGTTCTCAAAGTAACTCCTTTACTCCCCATTTAAGGCAGATTTATCACTTACAGCTCAAAACATTGAAATCATAAATTGACAAAGAATCATAAATAAATGCACAAATACTAACATAATTAAGCAATAGTAGACAAGTGGTGAAGAATTCACTAGATGTTTTTAATTTTGTTATTAGAAGATTAAGCCTTCTTGGAAAAGCTATTGTCTGGTGGATTGTTTTAAGCTTAACCAAAGTAATTCAGTAAAAATCCCTCTGCTGTACGTAGACATCAGTTTAAGCTGTCAAAGTGTGCAATGTATTTACAGTAGTTTTTGCATCTTATATAAGGCTAATTATTTTATTTGTAACATTCTTGTGAAGCAGGAAGCATCTCCTTTTTCTTGAGAAAATGAAGAGCCATCTGCTTTAGTGATGAGGTTTTGCTTTGGTTGTTTCTTTTTTTTTAAATTTATTTAGCCTTTTTCAAAATGACACAGAATAGATTCTGTATCACAGAATCCTAGAGCAGTTCGGATTAAAAGGAACCTTTAAAGATCCTCTGGTTCCAACCTCCCTGGCATGGGTACCTGCACCTTCCCCTGGGCCATGTTGCTCAAAGCCGCATCCAACCTGGCCTTGAACCTTTCAGTAATGAGGCATCCACACCAGCTCTGGTCAAGAATTCCACACTGGAGCGTGGCTTCTCTGGAGAAGCCCACACTGGATAAGGATCCCAGCAGAACCTATGACCCTGTGGAGAAAGAAGTCCATGCTGGAGGAGCTCCACTGACAGGACTTGTGACCCTGTGGGAAAACCACACTGGAGCAGTCTTTCACTCAAGGACTACACCCTATGGAAAGGACCCACAGTGAAATAAGGTGAGAATTTGAGATGTCCTCCCCCTGAGGAGGAAGTAGGAGCAGAGACCTGTGACAAATTAACCACAGCCCCCATTGCCTTGCTCCACTGTGGCAGAGGAGGAGGTAGAGAATTCAGGAATAAAGTTAAGTGCAGAAAGAAGGAAGGTTTGGATGGTAGGGGTTTTTAAATTAGTTTGTATTTCTCATTATCCTGCTCTGACTAATTGGCAATAAATGAAATTATTTTCCCAAAGTCCAGTTATTTTGCTTGTGCTGGTAAGTGTTGAGTGACCTCTGTGTCCTTATTTCAGCCCATGAGCTTTACTCTTTCTGTCCTGTTGGTGGAGAGGGAATAATAGAACAACTTGGTGGGCACCTGGTGGCCAGCCCAAGTCAACTCACTGCAGATATGTCCCAAGATTTTTCAGTGCTGACAATAAGATCATGACTTTCTTACTTCCCAGCTGGGCCATCATCCATGACAACTTACTAGAGAAATATTCCCTGAATCTTTTGTGGAACATCACAGGTGTTTCCCTTTTGTTTCCCAATAATTCACCAGGCCCTGGTTCTTCCATGTTGTGCAAAACTCCACTTGCTTTCCTTGTTAAAAGGCAGGCATTGAAACAGGCAGACTGAAGTATAATATTTTATATGTATTAAGAGACAGGATAAAATGAACTGTTTAATAGCACTGTATTAACCAAAGTGGAAAATAATGCTGAATATAATACAATCCCCTGATTTAAGTTCAACTACTCGGAAAAGAAGCATTTGGATATTTTTTTTTTTTATAATACATACAGTAATAATGAAAACTTGAATTCCATTTATGAGTTTAATTCATATAGTATGAAGAGTCTTCGAAATATTTTCAGCTCTGAGTAAGAAATATATGACTTACCATTAGGAACTTATGATTAAAATATTACTTCTTCAAGCTGGCTTAGCTATTCTTAAAACAGATATATTATTACAGAACCGCGCTTGGGCTTGAATTACTACTTCTTAGCTCTTAGCAGTCTTTATTTATAAATGATGCATAACTAGTTTCAACTTTATATTTCTTTATCAAAATGCTTCAATGGACAATTTATTTTTATCTCATTAAAATTTCTCTTTTCTACTGAAAATAAGTATAAGTATGTACATATATGAAGATTTAATAAAATTTTCACCATCCAGGGTTCAACAGGTACCTCAAAGTATTCACAATTATAGTGACAAATATATTTTTGAAAACTCCGATATTTTTAAACATTAAATAAATAAGTTTTCCATTAAAACCAAGAATACAATTTCTAGATCTAATGATTATTTTCTATTTAATATTTTCAAAGAAAATGTAAACTATGTGTCTCATATATATAGATGCAGTCATAAGTATCTCTTAGTCAATATGATTTGCTTGTTTACTTGTTTGTTTATTTCATTAGTCCTTTTCACTGAAAGCACACAGAGTCCAGTATTAAGGGAATGCACTGAGATCTGTAATGCTACATACAGGGCTACTGATCTACCAATATATCTTGCATTCATATACATTCTAAAGAATAATGAAAAGAATACACATGCAAATGTCTCTGCAAAGCTCAAAAGTTTATCAAGAGTATTTTGGAAAATTATGTAATTGTCAATAGCACTGTTCTTTGAAAGCATTGTTGATTACTAATCACTTTAACACATTTTTAATTTTTTAAAAAAATCAATAATGCATATGAAGTAATACAATTAAGAGGGAAAGACTTTTATAAAGAAAACTACAGAATTTCGTGATGTATACCTAATAAAATGCACCTTTCAGAAAAGGCAAAGGCACAGTACCTACTGTTATGTCTCAGAGGAGATATCAAAACCCAATCAAAAACAGATTCTAGACTTTCTTTTTATCTAAATTTTCTGTCAGTTGTGAACAACAAAACCTGTAGCGATTAATTAAATACTATAACGTCTACATTCCCTATTTATGTGTGAGGGATTCTTCTGCACTAAACAAAGTAACAAGACTTGGTTGACTCTTCTTCAGTGTCACTATTAAGAAAAGAAAGGGAAAAAACCCACATTATTTGGAAAGGAATTACTGAATATCTGGAAGATATTGGATTTTGTCTCAGTCCGACACAATTCAGTAATGAAAAATATGTTCTGCATTTGCAAGTCTTGGCTGAAAACCCTCTGTGTTGATGTCTCTGTGGGTGGGAGTACAGGATTTGTTGTATTACTGTGGGAAATAATTCCAAATTAGACGTTCAACACCTCATAGCATGTTACAATTTAGAACCAAAATCTTAATCTAAGAATGATTTAAGAAGATAACCTTTCATATCCACTTGGCAAATGTTTTTCTCCCATATTATAGTTTAAAAATAGAAAGGGGGAACATATTAACTTGAAACAGTCATAGATTATGCATATAGATATATAACTGCATAGTATTTTAAATAATTATTAATTTTAATAGTATTAAACTCTAACACTGAATTTTTTTTCTCCTGATATTTTTTAATATAGACAAATATCTATCTCTGTTCTTCACCCTATAGTCTTTTGTTTGCAAATCTACTTCCATTTTAGAGCACACAGTAATGGATATTCTTCTGGTGAAACTCACCAAATGAGTGACGTTATCAGAATAGTCAATAAAAGTGGCAAAAAATAAGGTTTTGTAAGTAAGATCTCCAAAGCCAGTGGCTGTAGCTAGCACTAAGACAGCAACTTTGTGAGAGGAGTGCCAGCACAATTTGGATATGTGTTCATTATCTTAGAAATCAATTGAATTGCAGAATGCTAGAATAGATGGATTAGCTATATAAAGGCATCTATCTTGTACTGAACCATGGTCTATATAAAACAAATTATTTTGAAAATGGTGGGAAAACTGTACTCTATTAGATGAGAAAAATCTAATTAGTGGTACTTTTTATACAAGACAAAAGTATGTCAGTTTGAAGTATTACTGTTTTTCCCATGTGTTCCGCATTTTCTACAATCTTAATTTTCACTATTCTTTCCCCCTGGATGGTGTAGTGCTATGATTTTTACTCTTTATTTCTTTAGAAAAAATAATGTTTCATATATGGCAGTGTTTTTTGTTTTTTTGGTTTTTTTCCTTTCCCTTTTCATTAACTTTCATTGTTGTTTTTAACATTTGGTAGTTTTCTTTTAGTAATATAGTAAGCAAATCTTAAATATTTTATCTATCAGTGTATTTGTTTCTATTGGTTTTGCACAGCCTGGTTGTTGGCAGCAGAGGGGCCACAGAGGTGACTCCTGTGAGAAGCTCCTGGAAGTTTCCATCATATCCAGCAGAGCCAATCCCTGATGGCTCTGAGGATGGACATGCTGCTGGCCAAAACTGGGCCATTTAGAGACGTTGGTAATGCCTCTGTGATGACATATTTAAGAAGAAAATCAAAACAAAATCACACAGTTTTTGCTTCTATACAGAGAAGAGGAGGAGATGAGAACATGTGAGGGAAACAACATGGAGACACCAAGGTCAGTGTGGAAGGAGTGGCAGGAGGTGCTCCAGGCCCTGGAGATGAGGTTCCTCTGCAGGCTGTGGTCAGACCATGGTGAGACAGCTGTGCCCCTGCAGCCCACGGGGATCCATGGGGAATGCAGAGATCCACCCACAGTCCATGGGGATCCATGGGGGATGCAGAGATCCAACCACAGCCCATAAGGATCCAGGGGGATGCAGAGATCCAACCACATCCCGTGGGGATCCATGGGGGATTGCAAAGATCCACTCACAGCCCATGGGAGAGGTGCCCATTCCGGAGCAGGTGGGTGCCTGGAGGAGGCTGTGATCCAGTGGAAGACCCAGTGGAGAGAGAGAGTCCCTGCTTCCCGGCTGAAGCAGCCTGTCCTTGGAGGACTGCACCCCACGGAAAGAGAAATCACATCACAGCAGTTTTGGGAGGACTGTGTGCCCGTGGGAGGACTCACGTTGCAGCAGGTGCGGTTTGGCTGCTGCTCATGAGATGGAACCCACTCTGGAGAAGTTCATGGAGAACTGTGTCCTGTGAGAGGAACCCCAGGGTCTCAGAGGGGAAGGACCCCTCTACCAGAGCAGCAGAAGGAAACCTTGGGTGGTGAATTGACCCAAAAATCCTCATCCCCAGTCTCCCTACACTGTCGGTGGGAAGAAGGAAGGGGCTGGGGGCAAGAAAGGTGTTTTAAAGGCTTATTTTGCTTCACATTATCCTCTGATTCTGCTAGTAATAAATTCACTTTGCAACTTAAATTGAGCCTGTTTTGCCCTTGAAGTGCTTCTCCTGGTCCTCATCTCACTCACAAACCCTTTGTTAATTTTTTTGCCCCTCCCCTGCCCAGCTGTAGTAGGGGAGGGTGAGTGAGGGAGCGACCCTCATGGGTGCCTGGCACTGGGCCAGCGTCAAATCACAGCATCAGTTTATTATAAAAAATTAATCAGCACCACCATACAAAGCTGGAAGGATATACAGATTAGGAAATTGTGTCTCAGCATACACTGTCAGTGCTCCAGAATCTTTAAAGCTTTGTGAGCTGACTGGGTAGATTTTTTGCTTTTAGTGAATATAAATCATCAGGGCTCTTAAACACCAAAGCTAGTTTGGATTTGGGCAAAAACTAAAACAAAGTCTTTTACAAATAGAGAAAACAAAGTAACCAGAACTTATAGAACAGAAATAAAAGGGCAACCCAGAGGCTAACAACAAGGATGAGGCCAGCATACAAGTTTTACTTCTTACTTTCTGATACCCAGTCACATCATGTTAAAAAGAACATAATACACAGTTCATAAACTACAAATAAAACAGATAACGTCTATAACGGCCGTCAGCTTGTCACAGAGTCTAGAATTTAATGATAGCTGTATCATTTTAACACAGGAATCAGTCTTGTTTACTTTCTTGGTGGAGGCTGGTTGCTAAACTCAGCACAGAGACTGTGGAACACTCTCCCTCACACCAAGAGAGAGATATACAGGACTCTGGACTTTAGAACAATGTCTCCACATTTAAATGAAACTTGACTTGCCACTACCTGCAAAATACCTGGAGACAAGCAAAACTCTTTGTAAACCAGTCTGACTCTGTAGATACTTCCAGAGAATATGAATTCTCTTGATGCCAGAAATTTAAATGTCATCCTTAGAAACACAGTTGACAAGTACCCGGTAGGTTTATTTACTGGAGGATTGTTTGTTTATTTAACTTCAACAGTGCCTAGAAGCTCCAGTGAAGCAACTTGGGTCCCCTAAATTTCACCCTTCATCCATACAAAACAGTAAAATTGTTCCTTTGCTGGTAATTGTTCCTTTGCTGCTTTGAAAAGGTTGTAATAACCACCTAATTTAAGAAAATGTCCACTGCCTTACCTTTTGAAATTTTCCTTTTTTCTGCAAAGGGAGTTGGATTTTTTTTTTTTTTTTTAGTGTACAGAATGCTTAATTATATTTTTACAAAAAGGTCTAAAATGTTTGCATTGTCAATGAGGCACACAAACTACCATTCATACAAAGTAACTGCTGTCATAATAAAAATTGGTTTCCTGTTTCTAATATGATGTCCTGGGGGGAAAAAAAAAAAAATCTTTACTATTTCCTAATATGTTATTGTTAATCTTTGACTATGAAAAGAATCAAGAAGTTTTAAGGGTATCATTATATTTTAATGAAAACAAAAACATCTATTTCTGAGTTTGACTCTCTGTTTTTTTGATCTTTCAGATCTCAAGGGACTACAACCTAATTAAAATTATAACTAGTTTTCATAAAAGTATATTACATTGAATAATGTTCCAAAAGAACATATAATTTTTATTTTTACTTGTATAAAATGTATAATATAGATGCAATTTTCTTTCTCAGTGTTAAAATTTAACAGTGCAGATCTGTTCATGGATAAGGACAAAGGTCTGTAGAGGTTCTTGATAAGTTGTTCCATTAGATTCTCTCAAGTATAAGACTGTGAAATTAAATAATTTTACAATAAATGTACTTCAAAAGACTCATTAAGGATTAGATTATAAATCTTTCACTCCCTTTGATATAAAGATAGTTGAGTTCAGTCCCTTTAAATCAAATTATTGTTTTAGCAACACCAGATAATTACTATTAAGATTAAAACTTGTTTTAAATAACCACAATAATACTTTTTTTCCTAAATAAATAAAATTATTAAAAATCTTAGAATTACAACAGCAACAAAAAAAAGTTGCAAGTTCAGGGAATCAGGAAAGTGTTTTTTTCTATGTGCCTCAGTAGGGAAGTAATAAACCTATAAAGTTATTCTATTGAATGTGGAAGCAGTTTCCTTCTATTTTTTTTTTTTAATATGAAAGTACATAATTTTTTCAAAGATGACTAAATATTTATTGTCGTAAAGATAAGGCCCTAAGGCCTAGATTATGAATATATTTTTATTTTCTTTGAATGAGTTAACGTATAAATAGTCTTATATTTTGATCTAGAATGGATCCAATAAATAAAAATATATTTCTCTATACAATATAAAATAATAGTACTAAGTTTTCTTAAAGCTCAAAGATCTCATTCTCCATCCATGTACAAAATGACAGCAGAAAGAGATACCACTAAGTAAAATAGTGTCCCAGTAGCTTGTGTACAGGACTTAAGAATATCAGTGTCAAGAATATCGTGACCTTTTCTTCAGCACTGGGAATGGCACTTGAATATCCCAACTCATCTAAGTCTTTGTATCCACTTTCTTTTGAGGATAAAAGGAAAAAACCAGAGTGTATTGTCTCTTTTCTAGAGATGCCAAATGGATACAGCAGAAAGAACATGCTTTCTGCTTATTATTGTTATGGTTATATTCCTATAAGAACTTTTTACAGGAAAACGGGTAAAATGTAACGATTCCAGATGGATGGCAAAACTTTTTTTGTCTAGTAACAGTGGCTAATTAGACTGGCTTTGAAAAGAAGGAAAAATCAATGTAACAATCAGAATGAAAAAAATCAGACTATGGTGGAAAAGAAAACTTCCCTCTTGTAGTCCACATAGTGTCACTTTCTGGAGGGAATAGTTTTGCATGAAGCCTTAAAGTGATTATTGTTCCCCAAAAGCAGAACAAAGAATAATATCAGATGTTATGGTTCTGTGTAACATTATGTGACTGGCTTCTTAAAATGAAGCAGTATAATTACTTTTCTAAGCCCATGAATTGAGATTTAGTACTTTTAAGCAAACTGTGTCAGTCAAGATCCCTTAATGAAATTCCATGTTGAGTAATCACATTATTTATTTCTCTCTTAGAAGAGTTTTTTTGTCTGTCTTTTAATTTGTTTCATCTTGCTTATCTTAAGTGTTCTGGAGGGTATTTTTGGAAAGTCTGTTAAAACAATGCCTTAAGTGTTAGGTAGAAAAATATTTTCTACAAATAATAAAAATACATTTTAAGGGTAATTTTAAATTAATTATAAAATCAACAATACTTTTATATGATTTACATACAATTATACATTGACCATTCACATGTATTATATATTTTGTATCTCTGTGTTTTGATAATTTGTGGGTTTTTTTCCTTGAAAATATTGGAAAAGAAGTATGGCCTGAAATTATTTTCTTTTTGTGTCAGTTTCTATGTTTCTTCTCCCTTGTCCTTTTCCACTAGGCATATCCACATATCCACAGAATCCGTGATGTCTTAAGGGTTCATCTGTTCTTTTTTCTTATTCTCAGCTCGAAGATATAAACCTACCTTTATGCCATAATAAGCACATCTGAGGAAGTTACTATAATCATAAGGCTTCAAATAGAAGATTACATCCTAAAGAGAGAAATAAGCAACAGAAGCAGATGAGCATAGACTTTGTTTACATGCAAATGCTCTTCGTAATAAAGAAGGGAAGAGAATTGCACAAAGTTCACCATATATATTCTACATAACTCTACATGAAATTATTTTTGAAGTTTTCTCTGTGTCATCTGTGGTCTTTAAAAATACCTGTTACTGGCAATTAACTGTATAAAAGATTTCACTGAAAAAGAGACCTCGTTGAGTATGTTTCAGATTGAAAATAAGTTTTCCAGAAGAATAAGAGTAAATAAAATTGATTTAAATGCCAGAGAATACTTAAAAATACATATTAATATTGGCAGTATTCCAAAGAGACATGCATTCAACTAAAAAGTTTCAAAAGATATTTTTCCCACATTTTCAACACCAAATTGTCATGGCTCTATCAGGAATTGAATTGTACTTAGTAAATCAGTAAAGCTGAACACAGAAAAAGTTTTATCTAAATTTAGTCACAGCTATTCCAAGAGGAGGGAAGCTGCCCTGCTTTTCAGAGTATAACTCACACAGCCCTAAAAGAGGGGGGTGCTCTCTGGAAAAGACCTCACACTATGGCATTCAGGAGATCTTAAACATCTCTTCACCTCTCTACAGATGCAGATTCTGGAAAACATTTAGCAAATTTTACAGCTGTATCATCACATCAAATTTCTGAAGGAAAAAGGCAGAGCAAACCACTTGCTCGTTTTCAGGGTGAGCTGTCCTTAATGCAAGATGCAAAACTGGTGTAAAGGAGTAAAACTTAATTATCTTTTTATTTATCTATTTATCATTAAACTTCTTCCATTTATTTTGGCATACTCTGCCAGAAGGAAAATAGACAGATTTCTTAGTGAGAACAAATGAATCTTATAAAAGTTGCAGACACCATAATATAATTTTTTTAGAATACTATTCTTACGAAAGCTGTGTAGTTGAAGGACATGCTTTTAATATTTTCTTGCACTCCTAAGCATCTGCACAGAATGTTGACGTAGATTTTAGCCTTCATGTTCTTTATTTTAAATAAAAATTTTAAAATTTATGAATACAAGTACTTTTAAAGAAAATTAAGTCAACATTGGAAAGAGTGATATAGATATTTTGCTGCAGATTCACATAGAATGAAAAAAAGAAAAAAGCATTTGGAGTGTTCAGACAAAATATCTTCAAGTTTTTTTCACCAATAGAAGTAAAGAAAAAAAGAAAAGCATATTTTCTATTCAGTGCCCTGCCCAAAATATTGATCAGTAATGTCAGGCCTTAAAAGAGTATTTATGATAAGGTCTCGTCTTCTGAATACTCTACAATCACATTGCATTTGAAAACATTGTGTGACTCCTCCATTACCAGTTCTGAAAGATGACAGTGATGTGTGCATGATAGGAAGTAAAATACTCTCTGAATTTTAACACAGCTGAAGTGAGCAAGACTTGTGTTCATGAAGCACGTGTCCATATACTAACAGAAGTGACAGGATGGTTACTACCCATACCAGATTATCTCCAAGTCAGTTTTACACTTCATTTTCTCACTGGAAGGTCACAAAACAGATGACAGATCCATTCTTGTCTTATAAAGTTACATGTGTCAGTACAGATCCCTCTGAAACTGGAGACTAATATAGATGAGCTAACTGGAGCCACTTCTTTTCTGACCTACTAGTTCCCTGTATCCCTTGGGATTTAGAATGCTTCTGATTCAGCTGTAGCAATATTCTCATAGTATGTTTGTTCACTTTCTCTCTGTAAATATGCAATGCATGGCATCACTTTACAGCTTAGTGCTACTAAATATACATGGCTCTGGGCAATACCATAGATTTCAAGCATTGGCATTATTGAAGTATGCAACTGTTGCGAAAGATTCATACAGTACTGTCTATCACTAATATAACTATACTTAAGGAACATGTAAACCGTTTTCCTGAAAGTTTGTCTCTGAACACACCATCATTCTCCAGTTCTGGCACGTTTCTGAGACTTTTTTGTAATAGAGAAAGCTATTTTTCCAAAAATATGTTGTTATTGAAGCCCTCAATATTGCCAGAGGGCTGACTCCCTGAGAAATCTGAGTGCCGTTTTCCCAAAACTTTTAAATGTCTACTGTACAATAAATCAGGCCTTCAAAGAATTAACATGCTAGTTAAGTATTAGCATCTTGATAAAATAAGTAAGGTAAAATGACTTCAGTCTTGTCTGTGGCATGCCATGGTCTGTCAGAGTCACTGCTCAAATAACTTTGTTAAATATTTCCAAATGGGAAATAAGATTCTTTGTGAATACTGGAAAGGACCTAAATAATGTTCTGACTTAAATTATTTCCTGATTGGGAAGAGAAAGGGTAGTTAAACCTAATAGGACTAGGTTTAAGAATAGCAATAAATTCTGCTATGATCTAGTTGATAGTATCTCCCTGCAATATCATTTCTACCAACCCAAAAATGTGTAAGACAAGTATTTTAACATCAGCTACTTATATAGAAGGCGCCAATCTCCAAAGCAAACACTGTGAATCTACACTGAACAAAATTAGGTTAATAATTAGTCATGAGATCTAGGCAAGAAGCCATGCTTTCAAGAAATGCTCACAAATTCCATCTGAGTGACTGAAACTGTTCATCCTTCTCTCATCCCTCTAGTCTACATTTTATTTCTGCATAAAATAATTATTTTTAAAAATCTGCTTATAGTTGTTAGAATACATTTATTGCCATTTTACCTGCTGTCTAAAATTGCCTAGAAATATGATAGGCTAAGTTTATTGGCAGGAAATCAGGTCACAGGTTGTTTCTGACAGTTTTTTTGGCACTGACCTTAGTCTTTAAGTTCTAATATCATAAATTTAGATGACATTTATTTCCTATACTGCTTACTTGACTATGTTTATCTTGTCATTGACAGAAAATTTGACAATTTGATATTAAAAAGAGCTCAAGATGTCTTATGAGGATAAGTAGAGTTGGAGGTGGAGGCCTACAGGTTTCAGTGAACTGGTATGGACTGAAATACAATGTCATGGCTGCAATATTATCCTGGGTCACTATATTATATTCTTAAATCTTCCATGTAATTGTCAGTACTGCATTTACTGAAATATCTGATATTTTTCTAATTTTCAATGCATTCTTATTCTGAATCTCTACCCAAAGGGAGAACAGTGTATTACACAAAGTGCTTTGTTCTGGTGGGAATGTCTTTGTTATAATGTTTGGGGGTTTTTTCAACCTGCCTTTCAGTGCACTTTTCAGAAAAGCAACCCTGAAATCAAGTGCAGTGCTGGGATTAGAGTTGTGCCTCCAACTCATATTGCCTCCCAGGAAAGGGAGGCAATCTTCACAAAAATAATTTATATCTTTTGGTATTTGCTATCCACTAGCTCTTCTCACTAAATCATCATGGTTAAACAACATTCTTTATCATTTGTAATAATTCTTCATTCATAATCATATAAGATTAAATACTAGCTACAAAAAATCAGCAGGAGAACATATTTCATGATAGGGGAAATGTATCATGATAACAAAATATTGTTTTTTAAGATTAATGCAGATTATTTTCTGAGAGACTTCACTTTGAATGCTTAGCCATTCCTGCTTAAATATAATCTAGACATTGTTATGTTCTGTTTAAGTATAAAATTTCAATGTTATTTTAGTAGTAAAAAAAATATATCATGTATTTTTTAAAAGTTCCTTTTCTTCCCTCAGATAGCAGTGGAAAGCATACTCCCTAATGAGTCATTTAGTTGGTACATGTGCACTTGGAAGTTTTTCCAAATTTAGAATATACATAACTTTTGTGAATTTATTTAATATGCATGAGTAGCCAGTCATTCTTACTTTTTTATAAAATTATTCCAAATTAAGTACGGAAATGCTTTACATAAAATAATTGAAAATATGCTTTCATTAAACAAAACAATTAAGTATGGTCTTAAATCTTTATAATTTTTAACTTATTTATAGCTGATGCTGAACACTGAGCAAATGCCAAATTTTTGGCTGAATGAAGTCAATGTGTTTGACAGGCTTTCTTTTTTTTCAATATACAAATATTTATTCCTATTGTTATTTCTTAATCTGCTACTTTTGACCAGATGATTGATAAGATGATTGCTTATATAAGTTTTACAGAATGGATCTACATTCTCAAGGATAGAAATTTATTCAGGTCTAGGTTCTACATGTGCTGTGTTGTGCAATTTTTAAATCTGTTTTTTGAGCAAATTCTTAATTCCAGTGTAAAAAAAAATCAAATATTAATAAATTGTACCTTAATGTGAATGGTTATGTATGTTTTATGCAATTTCTTTTACTCTGCCCCTAATGTCAGTAGACTGGGGAAAGGGATACCATCTTGAAGTATATGAATGCTCCTACTGAAGATGTGTGTTTAAAATTAAGCACAAACATTAGTAAGAGCTGCCTGTTCTACTACACCTTCACAATTCTTTTCTCAATAATATGCTGATGCTCATTCACCATAGTGAATTGAATGAATTACTGAGAACCCTGAAAGGTAACCAGAAATACCTTAGTCATTAGTCTTAAAGTTTATCACTGTCCCATGTTTATCAGTAGCACACTGCACAAATGGCCCCCATGTCCTTTATGTAAATGTCAGGACTGAAAAATGTTCATTACTTTCAGATATCAAGAAAAAAATAAACCTACAAAGCACAGTAATACCTTATAGTATATGAAATAATGCCCTTATAACTTGGGAAAAGTGCCTTGCTGGTTTATCTGGATATGAATTAATCTTTCTGACTTATTTAAAGTATTTTTATATGACTCTGTCTTCTGTCTTCTGATGAGATGGAAAAAAAACATGAAGGAGGGCTATGCTAACACAAGAAATCTCTTTTTTTTCTTTTTTTCTTTTTTTTTTTCCAGCCAATAACACCAATACCTAGCTAGGTTGGTAGCAACTGACATCAGAAATAGAAAGTTTTGTTCACAACATGATAATCAAACTGATCAGAAGCATGAAGAAAATCCTATCAGCTCAGTTGTTTATTTCTATACGAAAACTTTTGTGGTTTTTTTTTGTTTGCTTGTTTGTTTTATGTTTTGTTTTGTTTTGTTTTTTGTAGAGCTCTTTAATAAACACAAAGCTGCATCAAAACCAACTGGGGTTAGAATATTTTAGAACTGCATATAACTATCTTTAATAAAACAAATGTGAGAAAATACAGGAATTATGGACTTTCCTTTTCCATATATAATTGCTGACAATAGTGTGCATTTCATCCATCATACTTAGCTATGACTGAATCCAATTAACTTAATATGGTGTTAATGCAATATGGAAGAGGAAGCACTCATTCATCATATTGTATTATAGAAGTAATACAGTAGTATTGTATTAGACTGATGTAATAAGGCTCTTAATATAAGGCAATAAAACTATTATCAGGAAACTGCCATTAATACCTGGGATTTTTAAAGGCCATTTTTGTTGTGCTTGTAAATCTTTTACTCGCCAAGATGCAATAAGAAAGACCCTCTGAGACTGCAGAAGCACTTGAGTATGTGACATTATGAATGTGCTATTTTTGGCTTTTCGATGGAGGAGAACATCTTATAGCACCTCATAAATCTGTGCTGAGGGTTGAAAAGCATATTTTTCTGCTGAACAGTAGGCTGTAATACAGTAGAGATATAGAAAAGGTCGTGACAAGTTCTAAATATTTATTCATTTTTCTATGACATCAAGGCCAATTCCTTTTTCTTTCTACTAGGAACAAAAGGAGGGGGTTTTTTGTAACCTCTATTTTTTTATAAGACATACTAGATTATTCAAAATCATTAGTAGTTCTGTGACTTTTTTTCAAGAGAAACAGTTTATATTAGGGCTTACACATGCCCTGTGTTTGTTAAATATATTTGGATTAAACAAGGTTTATATTCAGGGGACCAAACCCAACTGATTGCTTTCATTATCAAAATACTCCGTAAAAGTGGAAATTCAATCATGCCTCATACTTGGCTGTTTTAGTTTGAGGGTATTTTGGTGTTTTGGTTTTCTCCCAAGTTATTTGACAGAGATTTATGGGACAACATAAGCTTGTGCAGATAAGATTTTTTTGTCAAATCATGTTACTTTTGTTCAAAACCCTAAATTTATGGCATGACTGTATTAATCTTATATCATTTAGTCTCACGTGATGGTATGCGATATGCAAAATTTATATGAGTTTTATCAAAGTATGAATACTGGACTGGTATATTAGGAACATATAGAATAATATTCCACCATGTGTTTCAGTTTCATCTAATGCAGCCCTAAAATAAAATTTGTTGTTCCAGATAGAGCAACTCCTCCAGCCCAGTGTTGAACCAGGGCCTATTAAATGCCAGTTTAAAAAAAAGAAATTTTTAGTGCTGGCCAATTCCTACCTCTATCTCCCAGCCCAGGTATTATTTCTCACACTGATGGTTCTGGTGGATGTTGTGCTTGCATTCCTCACTAGGTTCATAGGCCTAGATAGCACTGCTGTGCAAAATGATCTTATTTCAATTTCAGTTTGCTATGAATATTCACACAAAGGAAGAGGGGTACTATCTATATTCTGTCCCCACAAGCCTAGATTATTGTAACTGTACTTAATGCCCAGGCTCCCTGGCATATAAGGTGCTACTGCCTATATCTTCCACAGGTCAGCTCTTTGGCTTGCTCCAACAAAATTTTCTATTTTAAGTCTCTGATATCAATTTTCCAAATAAATAATCATTACATTAAATAATGTGAATATGATGGGGGAGGAAAAAAAACAAAAAAGCATTTTGGACTGAAAAGTGAAAATAAAGATGTGGAAGTGCTCTTTGAGCTATTCTATGCACTGTTTCCCAATTTCCTTCCCCTCCCCTCACCCCCAAAAGAAAAGGCAGCAAATAAAAACAAAACAAAACAAAAAAACCCAAAACAACAACAACAAAAAAAAACTACAAAAAAAAAGAAAGAAAGGAAACTTTCTAAGGAGAACTGGCCAATGCAGAGATTAGGTAAATAAATAAAATTCTATCTCCTAGTTTTAAGAAACTAGCATTACAAAAGGCTCATATTACATTTATTCTTAGTCTTTTCCATCCCAGAAGTATATATATAAAATAAATATATCACGCCTAAATAATATTTCTAGCATAAAATAATAAAAAAAAAAGTTTCTTATATCTCTCTAAAGGCTAAACTTGTGATATTGAGCTGATGATTATTGCAGAGAAAAAAAAATGTATCTGAGTTGTGACAGTGGATGTTTTCTGGATATATTTATGACAAAACCAGAGAACTGGATAAACATTCAAGACAACACTATTCAGCAGAATCCTTTGTCTATCTTCTTCACTGTTTGCTCAAATTCACCTTAGCTGGAATACCAAATGTGTGCTCATACTTTCTTATTACGTGAGATGTGTTTATGAAAGCAGTTTTGTGTATTGTTCTGGAAGTGCCTTGAATGCAAAAAGAAGATACCAAGTTCAGTGAATACAGTAGTACATCTTGCTTTCTGCTCTGTGAAAGCAACAGCATCAATGTTTCCTCTCTTAATTCTCTATAGAGCAAGTCTAGGGAAAAGTCTGGAACATTGTAAATACTCCTATTGTTATCAATTGAATCTGCTGAATAAAACACTTTATAAGCATGAAAAGATGAGATTATTCAAAGTATTTCATCTAAGATCCTGGTTTGAAGATCTTCATGGCCAGCAGCTGTGTGTTGTTGCATATGTGTGCACTCAAACATGCAATTTACCTTTTGAGAATTCTTGCTCTCAAGTCTTTCAGAATGGGTTCAAGGAAAAAAAAAAAAAAACTCAGCATCCCTGGTCCTGATTCAGGAATGCATTTAAGTCCATGTCTATTCATGAAGAGGCCACAAGAAAGCACTTATGGGAGTCTAAAAAAAGTTTAGCATTTGGGTCAAGATTAAGAGTTTTCTGGAATCAGAGCCAAATATATCAACTTTCATTATATAGGCTACTCTGAAACAGGAACTGTATATAAAGAAAGTATATGTAAATGCAAAAGAACATAATGTACTCTGACAGAAGAGGGGGTCCAGTTATATATTGCTTTTTATTGGCTACTGTTAAAAGTAAACTGAAAGCAAAATTTCACTATCCCAAATTCTTTGACAGTGGCTGGTTGAGACAGGGGTAAAATAAAATAAATAAACAAATAAATAAAAATTTCAAGACTTATAGGCTTTGATTTACTTCTGAGGATTAATAGGATCATATAATATTATACCATTCAGTACTGAAAACTACTAACATCAAAGAAGAATATTAGATTTTTTTTCCTTATAGTTAGAAATAACAGGTAACTTCATTGATAATAAAATTTCACCCAAATAGAGATAATAGACAATTCCAACGGGTGGTTGCTGGCACAACATCTACAGACTGACACCCAGTGAGGTACTTTTTCCTCAAAAAGAGACAAAAGAAGGATGTGGCTTGCCTGTGCTACAGGCACCAGATTATATTGAGGAACAACAGTGATTACAGAGATAACAGACATTTCAAATGCCGCTAGTTTCTCACTGGTGCTGCTCTTTCTCATATATCTTTTGCTGTGGGGAGAACTGGAGACAGCTGTGGGATGAAAGCCATGTTAGATCATTATGAGACCTCAGTAGTTGTTTAAGAGAGCTGGTCCAGTGCTGTTCACTCTTAGCCTGTGAGAGTATCCTGCAGGGGGCATATTTTGGGAAGGAGGGATGATCTAGACTTGATTATGCAAGATTTACAGTTAGTCTCAATGATCTTAAAGGCCTTTTTGAAACCTAAATGGTTCTCTAATCATATGACTCTTTCTGTAAAGTAAATAAATTTTTACCTTTCAGGTGGTTGATAAGAAAATTAGTTAAATAAACCAAAGAGAAATGATAGAAAAGTGTCTTTTGATATACATAAAATCAAGACGTTTTCTAAGCAAAAAATTTCTTCTATACTCCTATTAATAAACTATTCATAACACTTTGGCTTTCTTTGTACTCCTATTTATGCTTCTATAGTTCCTCCTTGCAAAATAGCATACCTACCTCAGGGTGATGTACTTCCAAAATCCCAGGCTTCACTGAAAACCATTTTTTGTGAAACACAACTGTATTTACTTAATTTTTTTATTAATATTTCACAATTCACAACCTGTAGTTTCTTTACCTGCATCCAGTGTTTAATGATAAACTCAAGTGCTATTTTTCTTGCATTTTAATTACAAAAAATCTACTATACTTAACATTTAATGAAAACTGGAGAAGTACCTATGCAATTAATCATCTGCTCCTATTTCATTCTATTTGATGCTACTGAATCTTAAGACAAATTCTGTGCTGTTGGGCAGAATATTCTTTAATACCATTTGGATCAGTCCTAAAATAGTCCTACAAATTCAGGTAATACAATCTCACAAACTTGTATTCAGGGGTACTTCCTGTCTTAGATTATATATTTGTATTCTCTTGACTCTGAGTAACAGAGTATATATTGAAGAGGAAATTTGCAAACACTGCTCCCTGCCTCAGAATCAGAATACTATAAATGTAAAACAGTCTGGTTCAAAATATGAAAAGAAATAATCATTGTGAATTGTTTAAAAGAATTTCTTGCACACAAGAATCACAATATCTATGATTATGTTGTATAAATATTAAATAAATCAAATAAGTAAATTATTCATCTTGCTATTAGATGCAAATCTCCCATCTCCAGCTGATTTTCTTTCATGTTTGAGCTTCCTAGATCTTTTAATATGACTTTTTTTCCCCAACCTAGCAACCATTTTTCTCAGTTGGCCTTTTATTTTTCACCTTCACAATTTGTTTTATACCTTGAACAATATTCCTCTTACAGACTGATTCAGGAATCTTTCCTAATTCAGTGTCTGATCAAAAAGTACATTCAAGTCAGCTGTAATAATCTTTGTACTGGCTCCAGGCAGGTAATATAGAACAGGGTTAAAGATTAATACAGATGGACATTTCTTCCCAACCTCCACTACAAAAGCCACATATTAAATGGAAAAAAAAATAAATCCAACTTTAATGAAATAAAATTATTCCCAAATTCAGGCTGAACTTACAGAGGTGTTTTGCCTAAAAATATGGTGTTTATTTGTTTTATAAAGTAGAACAACAACAAGAAAAGGCATCAACACAATCTTTATTTGATATAAATTTATTCAGATGGTTTCTAGCTAAAATTGAATGGGTTTACAGCTGCAGTTCCAAATACTTTTGTGTCCCACTGATGAGACACTAATACAAGCCAAGCTTCTTGTGTTCTACAAATCTATCATTGCTTTCCCCCTTGCTTGCCTTCACTGGCTATTTCTACTCCTTTCACTGCTCACCTTCTACTCTGACTAGCATTTCCCTAAAAATTCTTACAGCTTATAATATATCATTTATATGTGTTAGAAATTAAGCATCCTTGTTCCACTTTACTTTCTTGAAGAGTTTGTATCTCTTGTGGATCTTGAAGTCTGTATCTCTTATAACTTAAGAAGCACATATCTATGAATGACTAGTGAAATATTCTGAATATATTTCTCTGTGTAAAATACTATTAGCACTTGTTGGAAACTATTTTTTTCCCCACATAAGCTCCCTAAATCCTATCCTGTGTGCAATCACATATGTTGTTTAAACAAAGTTCTGCTCAGGTTCAGTGGAAAATCTTCCTCTCAGTCTTTTTTGTTAAATAAATTCTCCAAACCCTTCCCTTAACACTCTTGGATTAAATTGATTGGGTTTTTTTCCACCAAGTTTCAATAGTTGTTCTGTGAGATCAATAAACTGATTTTACAGCCTTTGTGGTCTGAGACCATGTAGACTATCTACAGTTTTGAAGGGCTTATCTATCAGGAGGGCTCTGTTTTGTGCTTCCTTTTGTGCCTATTTGGAGATTTTTGTCTGTGAGTTTTATATTGCCATCTGTGACCTCATGTGAAAGACTCTCCAGTCATTAAACATGTTGATCCTTCACACAAGTAAGATATGAGCTGTACAACACCATGTAGAAACTGACAGATGTTGCTGCCATAAATGACATTTGAGCAATCAAATTTTAAGATACCTGACCATTTCATGTTCTGTTACTATATCCATCTCGGTAATTTTAAAGTATTTATTTAAGAGTCTCTGTGAGCAGCATATGGATGTAGATTTCTGTTGGAGTGTATATTGAACATCAGGGTGTTATGGACAAAAACACCATATGCAGTTCTCTCTGAACTGCACTGTTGAAAGTGTATATCTTAGCAGTCTCAAGGTAAAACAAACTTTTTAAGTTTCTAAGAGTTGTTATTAGCAAGATTACTTTAGCCCTCTGTTGCAGAAATCCCTCATTATCGCTGTATTGTTTTTCCCCCTGAACTTTATTTTATGGAACATTATTCCATAGAAATATTACATCATTTACTATATGTATAGGTTCTTCATCCTTTCAATACAGTCCTCCTTCCCATTTCAGTTTAGCCCAAGTGCAAGGAAGGTTGAAGTGGGAAAAAAGTGTCTGTGTAACCCTTACTGCTTCTCTCTGCATGTATATACGCAATTATATGATTGTTTTGGATGGGAGCGAGTTAATTTTTTTCATAGCAGCTCAAAAATTGCTGTGTTTTGGATCTGTGGCAAAACCAGTGCTGATAGCACGTTGCTGAGTGATGCTTACATAGAGTCAAGGTCTTTATGTTTCACACTGCACACCTTCAGGGAGTAGATTGAGGATGCACAGGAATCTGGGAGGCGACACAGCTGGGGCAGCTGTCCCAAACTGACCACAGGGATATTCCATACCATGTGGCATTGTGCTCAGCAAACAGAACTGTGGGGAATAAGGAAGAAAGGGGAATTTTCAGAGTTACAGTATTTGTCTTCACTTGCAGCTATGTGATAATGTCCTGCTTTCCTGGAAATGGCTAAACATGTACCCGCCCATGGGAATTAGTAAATTAACTCCTTTTGCATGCAACTTTTGATTTACCTATTAAACTGTCTTTATCTCAATGCATAAATCTTCTCACTTTTACCCTGATTTTTATTATTTTTATATATTATATAGCATTATTAATATATTACCCTTTATCCCATCCCACTGCAGCTACATTTACCAGGGCTCACCCACAACAAAGTTATATCTAGACATCAGCTGTCTTTTCAACAGTTAGGGCAATGTTGCTGAAATAAATACCATATAACATTTCCCTGCTTTGCCAGACAGTACTAACATTATGCCATTATCCCAGAATTCTTCTGATGTCTAAAGATTCTATCTTTTTAGATACTTTTCATATATATGTAGTTTTGTAGACTGTTAATACATGGTTATAAAGCTCCTGGTATTTTTCCTACCCTTTCTCTTAGATTTTAAAATAATAGGCTAACCCTTCTGATGCATGCTTGGAATTCTGCTTGGTCTTATTCTTAAGAAGAAGAAACCTGACAAGGACATTTTGTTTTCCACTAGATCTTAGAAAACATAACAAGGAGTGGTAAAAAGTCCTTGGAACAACTCCAGTGAAGCAGAACCTGGGGGAAATTACCTAAACAACTAATTGGACAATATAGGTTGGATATATTAATTACATCTAAGTCAAATCATAGCAATTGTAGAAATATTGTATCACGTATGCATATAGCCATATTGTGCACCTGAAAGCTTGCAATTAAAGACTTACTTTTATATTATCATTTTAACCCTGTTTGAAAAGGTTTTGTGTTTTATTCCACACAACACTTCATTGGCTCACCAGTGCCTACTTGTCACTTAGGAGAAAGGCAGCAAACACTGCAGGGCAGTAGTCTTCACTCAGCCACTTCAGTTTAGCTAATGAAGTAAAAAACCCCATCAAAATTTGCAGAAAGGAGCCTCAAAAGACTGGTTGTTGCCAGTTTGTTCTTTTATTCATTGCCTTTTTTTGCATATTGGACTCTATGCTTGAATATTGTTCTTGACATGGATAACCCATGGGAACAAGGCTCTATTGAGTAATGCTATTCAAACAAAAAGGCATGTAAGCATTTGAAATTTGTTTAAAGTGACAGGTAATGATGATAGTATATCACATGAAATCTATAACCACTGCCCATAGAAGGTATAAAAACCCCCCCTTTCTCTATGTCTCTCAGCTCCATCTCTTTGTCCATCATCCATCCATCCATCCATCCATCCATCCATCCATCCACCCATCCATCCACCCATCCATGATATATCTAGCATATCATATCATATCATATCATATCTGGTATTTTGATTTTTCTTTCCATCAGTAGACAGAAGTCGATAAATAAATATTGTTAATCTACATATTTAAGTTTTTGAAGAAGTCTTGTCCAAACAAAACCTGCTAGTTTCTTTTTGTAATATTTTGCTTTGTTGTTGTTGTTGTTAAGGATTTGTCTGGTTCCCTATCCAGAATTTATGAGCTTGCTCTTTGGGGATAGACGACCTTTTCAGCTGCATGATATACTTGACAATTCAGAGCTGCTGTAGCAGGTAATGGTTTCTGAGTCAACAGAAAGTTTTACTTATGAAAAAGGTTTGGCTCTTTTTTTTTTTCAGTGTTTCTATTTGGGAATAAATATCCAAGTGATATAGACATTTTGCTAATATGATAATATAATATCAAGTATTTCCTATAGCTTTGAATATTTTTGTAATTTTATGCCATACTTTCTAAAATAAAAATGCCAATGAAGTTCACTCTGCTGATATCTTTATAGACCATGGGAAACAGGACTTTTAAAATATCTGACAAATATTTATTACAATAAAATTATAACTATTTCTGTACTAGCCTGCCAGGCTCTAGCTGAAGTCCTGGAATGAAGGTTCTCCACATTTCTCTAGAAAGAATTTTTTTCATTGTTATTTTTCTTTTTTTAGCTCCATTTTATGCAAAAGTCGCAAAGTCCTGGGTTCTGCTGCTCTGTGAATCACTCTCAGGCAGAGAGACAAGTAGTCCCTGCACCTCTTCTGATTAAAGGCAATATAAGTTTAATTGCATTATGCTGCAATATATTTTAATTTTTGATAGCAGAGTACAGCATTTCAGTCACTATTCCACACCTCAGCTAATTTGAAGTGCCACTAATTTTACTTTTAGTGAAGTGGGATGAAGTTATAGTTGATGTAAAACTTGGCAGCATAGCTTAACTCTACTTTTCAAAGATTTAACTTATCCTTTGTGAGACTGCTTTTGTGACCAAGGTATGTCCTCAAATCTTACATAAGCCTTCATTAAAAAAAATAATAACCTTAAAATGCTCTGCAAATACATAGAAGCAAAATTGTTACAGAATGACATCTACACGGGCCAATATCATGAAAAAAATTAAATGCACAATTAATTCCTTTGTTTCAAATAATATCCTGGTTGTTGGACCCTAAGGCTCTTGGTTGCATTCTGTTGTCTAGTTTGGCTTTGTTTTTTGGTTTTGTTTTTTTTTTTAATTTATTTAATTGATCAAAAGAGTGTTTTAGTTTGGTGTAGCTACAGTAGAGTACATAGGCAAGACCCCTGAATAGTTAATGCTATTTTTTATCCTTTATCATTTTCTTTTATGAGCTAAGGGATTCCTCTTTCAAGTTCCTCTAATCCTCATAATATCTTGGCCATTATTACAAATCCCAGCTTTTTGGATAGCATCTAATTTCTTATGAATCTCATGAGTGCTAGAGGAATCTTGTTAAATGAAAATGAAGCATCACTTTTTGCCCGTGATTTCATTTGTAATTCAGTACTTTAAGTATCAAAAATAGAGACGATTAGCTATGGATTCAGTCTGCATTCTCTTAGTTATAGGCTTTTTAATTTTGCAGATATGTGCCATATATCAATGCCCATAACAAGAGGTGACAGGCAGTGTGCTATTATTTATTAAATAAATCTTTTTCCCTGGGAAAGAAACTTATGAAGTAAAAAATTCTATTACAACAGTAGTTAGTGCTATAAGCAACTTTATTATTTCCTTGTACTCAGTTGTACTGTCAGTAATAATTTTTAGGAATTTTAACTTGGTGATGCAATTCCATACATTTTTTTTTTCCCACCAACCTCATTAACTAATCCACTGGCATTGCCTAAAAGGAAAACCCCACTGCAGACAGAACTTCATGACCACAGAGCCCTAGGAGTTCTCTCTAATACTAAGATGTAGCTCTTCCTTGCATATTTGTTTTGCACTAGAGAAAGTTAATGGAGATAATATTAAATGAAATAATTTGATTTTTATTTTTTTTGTAGTAGTTGTGTTTCTTTTTAAGTGGGTAGGGACTGATCTTCTGAAGACAATTAAGGAGAGAAGTATGATCAATGTTTAGTTCATTAGCATAGGCCGTAAGTCGTCTGTATTTAGTTTTCTATTTTGAAACTATCTATCTGTACCTCCATTGTGTCTGCTTTATGTTAGTGACTGCAAGACTCAAATTTTGCCTACATAGTCTTGGAAATTTAATCCCATTCCATTCCTTCTGTAAATACATCTATGTCTGAACTTCTGAACTTGAAGGCATTCAGTTGAACTGATATGTCAAAGCAAAGGACTGAAGTATTCCAAACATCTTGAGATTATACCTGTAGGAAGCAGGAAGTTCTGGGATGCCACACTCAGAGGTCATCAGCCTGTAAATGTTTATGCTAAACAGACCCTATCTTTGAATTATTACAGAGTTTCCTGCTTCCTGTGAAATAAACAGAGATGTCCCACTTTCTAGAATGGTGCCACTGCAGTGAGCCACTCCTCTGGCACTATTGTTTGATTAAATGATAAAGGGGAAGTGGATGAGCAGGGTGAGATGGTACCAGTGGCTGGACCATCTTTCATGTGATGAGGAAATGGAATGATCTGGGAGAAAACTGACAGTACCTAGGTTTTGGGAACAAGATGCTTCTACCATGTCACTCCTTTTCCTACTTGTCAGAAAATCCCTTCTGCTCCTTCCAGCCATTTTCTAATCTCTCTGGGTATTATCATTGGTCAGGCTGAAATCTCTAAATGCATTGCTGGCCAAATAATCCTAAGGGACAAGAGACCAACATTGCAATGACACAGACTGTCCATGGCCCAGATGTGAAAGGCATGGAGAGCTACTTGCAGTGTCATGGGACAAGTTAAATTGCACAAAAGCATCACAGAATTATGCAGGACTCAGAAAAAATACTGAGTTTTTTTCCTGTATGCCCATGTTGAGGAGATAATGCTCCCATTTCGGGCTCCTTCTCTGACATTTACATTTGCAGCTTAAAGATCAGTTTTACAAAAAAAGCATGGCCTTGGGATAAATATAAATATGGCCTCAGCAACAGGGTAAGAGTAAGGTAATGTAACACAAGATAAGTTAACTATCTTGACATATACATAGATAGTGTCCGTATGATAAATAAAACCTGTTTTTTCTAGCTTATACATCAAAATAAAGGGTTAATGTTCCCTTTGGAAGTGAGATTTTCTTTTCATGTTGTAAGTAAAAGCATTATATTTCATACATGATAAGAATATGGTTAAAATTTCTTGAGGTTTAGTGTTTTCAATATAGTCTCCTTTTTACATGACCTCTGTTACTGAAATTACTTCCACCTGGTGAAAAAAGTCGTATTTTATTCTGTTGAAGAGAGAGAATATCTTGTCATACATCTGTCGAGAGGAGACAGCTGGGTTTTTAACAGAAGATATTTGAGAAACTTGCCTAGTAAAGCAAAACCACGCCCAAAACCAATCCACACAAAGAAAATAAACAAGACCCACACTGTCACAATAGAAGAAGTAAAAAACAGAACGAGAGTAGTTCAAGCAAAAAAGACAATGTTGGCAAATGAGCACAACCTGGCCATTTATAATTAAGGCTGGACTTCAGACAAAAACTTTCAGTCTCTTGAATGATGACATTTCTGGAACAGATTGCAGCAAAAACAGTGGGAACTACACAGTACAGTGCAAGAATTTCAAATGGGGCTTGGAATAAATTATAGGGCCATCTATTTCAGTGTATGACGGAACTTGAAGAACCAGCAAGTCTGTTTATATTACCAGATGATTAATCTCTGTGAAGTGTAATTAAATAATGCAATGAGCCTATCAGATGGCATTTCAATAGCAGGCTTTTCTGGGGGGTAATAATAACTCTTGACTTATAATTTTTTTTCTTTGTTGGCCAGGAAGCTTTAAAATTTACGTTTTTATCAGCCTTAGATTGTATTTTAGTGAGTCCTTCTTAATAATAATTAAATTAATACAATTAAAATTTTTATTAATACTTATATTTTCCCCAGCTGAAAAAAAAGTTGGAAGATAAAAATATAATGAGGATTTTGTCCAGAAATTATTAGAAAACAATCTACTATTGAGTTACACCCATATATGAAATTGATAAATCTGATTCAGGAGAATACATTATGTGTTTGAAGCACTGTTACTAAGCAGTGAATTATATAACTAACCAACAGAATAACACAGTAAGAAAAGTAAAGAAATTTATTTTAAGTTGGTTTGAAATTGTTGCAGAAACAAACTCTCTTGAGAAATCTCTTTCAGTCTATGCAAAGTTACAGGTATTTCAACATGAATCAATCTTCACTGAAGACACATAGGCAGAACAATTTTGTCAATGACAATTTCTGTATAGCAATTAGTTTCTCTGATAAACTTCTTCGATGTAAATTTAATTTCAACAGTGACTATCTCATAAAAGGCTAATAATATTCAGGCTTTTGTCTTCTCATTTAGACTTGAGACATAATTTTTTTCTTGCTCTGCAAATGAGAACAGTTGAAAAAAGTGATTTTAGGCTCTAATAGCATAACCTTATGCTATAACCTGACCTTATATAATAAATTATCTTCCAGTTGGTAATATAAACTGATCCAGTCATTTGTACATAGTAATCCCATTCTCTGCTGTTGTTCTACTCCCCACCAGAGTTATTGTTTATATTTTTGCACAGCAAGCTTCTACTATTTGTATTCATCACTTTGAATATTAAATACACCAAACTTCCATTCCTGATGATTTCATCAGACATTCCTTCACTCCTATTGTTTATCTTCCCTAGAACCAATTTTTCATCACTTTTTCACCATCTTTGTATGTCTTAATTTCTAGTTTTGTGTGTTATTAATTTTGTTAGTGCTCATCCTGTGTAATATTATGTCAAATATTAAATTGAAACTAATTATATCCCATATTTTTATTCTTTAAAGTATTTATATGAAAGAAATTCATGAGGTTGAAGGATCAATTTTTGCCTGTGTTCCTTTAACTGTCCATTTGATTACATATTTTCTTGATCTCTTCCTCAAAACTAATCCTAAAGCTTTACATATCTTAGCTACACAGGTTTTTATACCATGAAAAAATAGAAAAGATGGGATTGACAGTTTAGAAAATGTGTGATTGCTACCTCTTCTGATTTAATAGACTTATTAAAAATCCTTGTCATTACATTTGCAATTTCCTGCGGCAGTTGTCTCTCTATTTAGAAATGGAGATTATTTTTCCTTTCTCCACCTCAGCTCTCCACACCTTGTGACCTGAACACACCTATGTTCTCAAGTTTCCTTTTTAAGTTAGGTGCAATGAATTAATTCCTATGGACTATTTTAAATTATGTCAACCCAGGTTTCAATTTTGCAGTCATAATTTTTTGCCTACAGGTAAAGCCAAGAATATATACTTGCACAAATTGCATCTATCATGTGCATATCTATTTATTTAAATTTCAGACTTTATTGATTGCCAGTACAAAACTGCACCTAAGGTGATTCTTTGGAAAATATGGATATTAACGATAGTGCAACAGTCCAGGAGTAAAGAAATAAATTTGCTATTTTATAAGAATTATCATTTTTCCTACATACCTAATGTACAGTGACTTCTAGCACACGACAATCATTTTTTTCTGTTGCCATAACAGACAGATAGTGAGTCAGTCAGATGAGACAAAGTCATAAGCAGAAACTCCCACAAGTTCAGCTGTAAGAAATGTTCATGTGAAATAATCCTACTTAAACCCATCACACTCACATTGCACTGAAGTCGATGGATTAATGTTCTAGGATTTGTTTCCTGTGGGCATAATAGAGACATCACACCTGCCTACAAAGGATATTACAGAGATTATAAAAACATAACATTAAATGTTTTATAAAAAATCCAATAGCAAAGAACTTCTCTGTCACAGTGAAAAGTTCAGAAAATAAGATTTAGTTTTTGCAGAGAATAATAAATCCACTTTCAGCTGATGGCATTTATGAACTAGCTGTCAACAATAAAATAATATCAATAATGAGGAACCTACACCAGAACAGAAATTATGGCACATTTTCACATCCTCAGAAGTCCCTGTATTACAGATTAAGTGAGAGACTGGGGTTTATGATGATGGTGATGTCTACAAAGACAAGAGCTGGCTGCTCGAGGACTGTATTACTCAGTGGTCACTGATTGTGTAAGGACTTCTATCACTTTTTTTATGCCTGATTGATGTGCCCTGGTTATCTAAAAGAAAAGAAACCAAAACCAAAAACAAACAAACAAACAAAGATTTAGAAAATAGAAATGCTTGTAGATTTTAAAAACATCTATAAACTAAAATATAACTATCATATTATTTACCTAGGAAGATGAGGTCACCAACAAGCAGAATAAAATTGAATAAAAAAGATGCTGGCATATTCACAATGAGGTGAAAATTTATTTAACTTACATGAAATATGTTGGAAACATTACCCCTAACAATTTGAGCAGCATGCTTTCTCAAAATGCTTAACAGCTTTATGCAGAATTCAGACTTAGTCTTGTGATATTAATGTAAATGGTGAGTGTACTGTACAAGAAAACATCAGATTTGAAGTCAGAAGTCAAATGTTATATAGCCTCTATCTGAGATTTCCCTTGTGAGATATTACTTTCAGTCACTGCACTGAGCTCTTGAGTACTGACACGTGCTCTCAAGCCGAGTCTGAAGACCTACCAGCTGTAGTTAACTTTTAGGATGAACTTTGAAGAGTCATCACAATTATGAAAGTTTTCTCCCACAGTACATTCTCTTAGCTGGTTCTCATGTCCTCTTCCAATTATTTTTTGTCTGAACATTAATCCATTGTAGTTTCTAAGGGCATGTGCTTTCATATATTGCACTTGCTGGCACTTTTAGGCTAGGAAAAGAATTGAAAAAGTCAAATTCCCGAGCTAATATACCTGAAAAACGCATTTGATTCCTGAAATTCTTTGCATATAAGCAAAAGTTTCACAATCAGACACTGAATACCTAATTTGAGACAATGGCAATTTAATTACTAAATTTACAAGGATGTTTCAAGGTGCAACTGAAGTCAATACAAAAAAGTAAAAATATTATGAAAAGTTCTCAATCTGACTAGCGGTGAATATGAGTACCTAGACAATGAAAACCTTCAGTGCTGTGCCCTCCTTCTGAGGATCCCATTTTAGTCAGGTATTTAAAGATCTGTGGCTGAGAAGTCAACCAAGCATATGCATGCAATACGAAGAAGTATGTTAAAAGGTTTATAGATTCAGTCAACAGGGCACTGGCTTGGAACTCTTAAGGCCCACTGTTAGTTCCAAGGGCTTTTTCTCTCTGCAACTCGAAAAGTATTCAGTTTGCAAGAACTTTGTACATTCAGTATTTCATTTATTTCTTCCGTCATAAAAATAACAATAAACTAAAGCAAATAAAAAAATGTTATTCACTACAAAATGTATTCCTTGTTCCAGCAAAAAAACTAAAAAAGCATAGTCTGAAATATGAAATTTTGTACAAAAAGTTAGTGGTCAGTTAAACTTCACATCTGAACTTCCCTGCCAGCATCCCAGTGATAGCAGCATCAATCGGCTATTTGTCAGAATCAATCCATTTTTTCCTGCCACACAGTGAAGGAGAAGTTGAAAGCATCCTACAACAAAGAAAGAAGGTTGAAAAGGTGTATACACTACAGCATGTAAGTAATCTCAGCATTTGGTGCCTGGTGGTGTTCTGCAGAGAGGTAACCTGGTGTAACTTATAGTCTCAGTATGTCCAGTGAATGGTGTGTGGCATTCCCTGTGCCACTGCTGGGACATCTCTGAACCAGCCTGGATATTGCTCTCCCACACTTCTGACACAGTTCACATAATACCTGAGGAGAAGCTTTTTAAAAGCCTAGGAGACGGTATGGGTGATACTTTTATTCTTCAATAACAAATTAAGTTGTAAGAGAAATATTTTGCTTTTTATAAAGGTAGATTTTGTCCATAAATTTAGTCCTATTTTCTTTCTTAACTGTATCTAATATTTAAGGAATAGGTTGCACAAAAGGTGCAGTATCACAACAGAATTTTCCTACCTACTCTTAGGGTTTCAGAATAAACACATGCAGAAAAACATTTACTTAATATATTTTAGGTGCATCATTCTAGGAATGCACTTATGAGCTAATGAGCATTCATGACACATTTCTATTCACAGATAGTTCCTTTTTTAATGCTGCTGAATAATGTTAGACAGTAAAACTCTCCTTAAAATTACACTTTATACATAACGAATAAATAAAATGAGTGTCTTGTAATGGTAGCGTAGATTTTATAGTTACAATAACTGCTTTATTCATTCCTAGCTCTGCCATTTATAACTCATGTAGCCACTGTAACTCAGTGAATATGGCTTCATCTATAGCTATCAATCTTTTCTGGGTTATTTTATTCTTTTTTCTCATTTTATGAGATGTTAGTCTAGTGAAGCTGTGGCTGAATTACAGGAGTTACCTTTTTCTTCCTCCTGATATTTTGTTTAAGATCTTTATTCTTTTTTAGACATGAAATTAGTCTATCACATTGTGAATGCTTATGAATAACTTAATAATATTTGGTGAGACACCTCTGAGATCCTTTTTTGGGATTTTTAACTTCACGAAATATCACTTTTCTACTAGTCTTCCTTATTCAGTCAGATTTCTGTAAACTGAATAATTGAGCGTGTAGATGAAAAGTCAAATTTAAAATTCAAAATTTTTACAGGTTGAGAAAAAATTCCTTGGAGAAAGTTAGAGATTCTTGGACGAATTGTCACAATTATCCCACTCCGGTGACCACTCCATGGAAAGAATGAGAGACCTACTAGCTTTATAACAATATTTTTATTAATATTTTTACAAGTAGTGCATAATTTTTGTATTCTCCAAAAGGTTTTGAACATCATGTTTTTGGCATAGAAGTACATGACATGTAATTATCTTATACATATATATACATACACCCTGGAATGAAATACTCTGCTTTAGCATAGTGAAAGGATATTGGATACTCAATATCTATCCTCTACTTAAGACCCTTTAAACACCAAATCAATGTCAAGAATGGAAGGATAAATGAAGACATAACACATCTAGAGCATGGTTCTAATACAAACACACCATATTCTGCTGTAGGTTTTCCTTCTCAACAAGTGTAGAGAGAAAACAACAGAAAATTCCACAGAACTGTGAAGTAATTCAGTAATTTGTTCACAATTCAGAAAAATATTTTCTATTTAAATAAAGAAAGAACAGAAAATACATCTTATTTTTGAGTAAGCAATGTGCAAAAGAAATAAGATGGCAAAGAGAATGACAGAGTTGCTTACCTTTAAAAATCTGATAAATTTGATGGGTAAGCATGACATTGTCATAAATGTGAATCATCTGCCGTTACTATAAAATGATAAGAGCTGAGGAAGATAACTTTATGCCTTGGGATAAAAGTGATAACTCCTGAATCACAGGAGGGAACCTCTTTGCTAGCTGCTACTCTGATGAAGCAAGTGCAATGTTGTTGTAATTATGAATCACATTTTATCAAATGCTGGACATCTGTAAGGACACCATTCCAAACACCTACTATTTAGAAAACTGACAAAAAAAAGTTTTTCAAGAGCCAGAGTCATGGTGAAATCATTAAGAATTAGCACTATCTAAAACATGAATATTGTTCTGGTCTTTCTAACCTGGTATTCCAAGAGATGTTAACTCCAGATTGGAAAATAAAATCATTAGTTTTTGGATCTTTGTCTAGACCTCCGATCCAGGCTATCTTGTCTGAATATTTAAGGAACTGTCCCTAAAGATCTGTTAAAAGATATGCATTGTATTTCCTCTGACATAGAGAGGGTGCTGTGCAAAGCACTTACTGCATGTTCCATTTGCCTTCCTGTCAGGATGCAGGAGGCTGCTCCACAATGGAAGCCAGGCTATGGCCACAACCGAGGCAGGGCTTTGCCCCATCACACAGGGAACAGGCCAGGGAACCTAGCCAGAGCCAGGGTGGGGACAGTACAGGAGGTGAGGCACGATCAGGTCCAGGATCATCCTGGACATTCAGCCATTAAGCCAGCACTGCTGGAGGCAGGGCTGCCAGCACATGGATCAGACTGTTTAAGCCCCTGTGCCCATGGGCTGGAAGCCACTATTGGAAAACTCAGCTGAGGCTGCTCAGGACAATGGAGCCTTGGAGTCCTCAGGGCAGTGAGACTTCATAGAAACATGGAATATGCTGAGTTGGAAGAGACCCATCAGGATTGTTGGGTTCAACTCCCAGCCCTGTGCAGGTCACCCTAGGAGTTACACCTGAGAGTATTGTCCAAATGCTTCTTGAACTCTGCAGGCCTGGTGCTGGGACCATTCCTTTGGGAGCCTGTTCCAGGGCCCAACCACCCTCTGGTTGAAATTTCTTTCCCCATATATCCAACCCAAACTTCCCCTGACTCAGCTTTGTGGTCAAATAAAACAAGTACTAAGGCCATTTTTAGGGTTATCCTTGCTGATTTTTCCCTAAGCAGCATTGACATAATGCCATTTTTTTGGCTGAGATAAAGACATTTTAGACTGCATTACAGTGGTATATAATTAGTTTTTATTAAAATTTGTGGAAAGGGAACCCAAAAAGGCAAATATGGTTTTAACCAGCTTAGGGCTACCCTTGACAGGTAGTGCCATGAAACTATGAGTTCGCTAGAAAACATGTACATCCAATTGCATGTACATGCACACAAACACACAGACGCACACATTTAATTTATAAGAGTACAACTAAGACCTTTTCTTCAAAGGTATAAGCTGGCGGGTTAGATACCTACTGTTTCAGATTTGTGGAATAGTAGGGAATGGAAAATGGGAGTACCTCTGTTCTTCTTTCACAAAAGCTAATAGTTATCCATTTTTGACTTTCATGAGACCAAAACACCCGCACCAACAAAAAGCATTTTTATGTTCAAGTTCCCAAGGAAGGTAACTACAAATATTTCAGTGGACAAGTACAGAGAACATTGTGTTTTTTCAATATATTGCAGGTTAAAAGACAGTATTCGGTTGAGCCTTAGTTAAATCTCTTAATTTGTTTTGATAACTAAACTGTATAGACATGATTTTGTTGTTAGTTTCATAATTGAGATATTCTCTTATGCATTTTGGCTGAGTGATTTCTCACTATGTTTCATTTACAACTGCGCAGCCTCTAGAGTCTGCAGAAATCAGATGTTCATGCTTCTGTTTCATCATGTGTTGCTTGTAATTAACTTTTATTGTCAAAACCTGTCAGACTCATGACTATCTTCTTGAACCAAAAATTATATTTGACATTTTTAAACCAAAATTAATCCTTTAAGTGATTTGTATTAATCTGGCATAGGACTAAATCCCCAACAGGTTTAAGTAAGCATAAAGCTGTTGATTTCAGTGAAGAGATGATAATTTACATGAGCCAAGAATTCAAGTGAGATAGCCTGGCAGCACTATTTTCAAAATGATTGATTTGAAACATCTCGACTCTTATGGGCATTTATTTTGCAACACACATGTTGCATACATTCTTTAATTAAAATAAATATAATAACAATGCATATGGTAATGATTTTTGGGGGGGGTTTCACTGACTTTGAATATCTTAGTCACAAATCAGATTTTTAAATTCAGTTGCTTGTATTAAAGTGAAAATCTGTGACACTAGATTTTCTAGGTCCAGAAAATACCTGTTCCTTAACTGCAATTATACATGCTTGTAGGGCCTGGTCCAACTCCTACTCGTTGATCTCAGAGTAATTGTTACACAGGAAAACCCTAACTGTCCTTAATGAAGGGTTGTTCACTAGGAATCTCTGTGATGGAAAAGCAAAACTTCTCCAGCCTGATGTACAGCTGTGATCATGTCTATCTGCTGTTTTTTGTTACCATGACCTTAAAATGTCTCTTCCCTGTCCTAGAGAAAAGGAGCAGTAACTTTCTCTGCTTATACTGTGACATCTGGTGCACAAGAGAGAGTGGTAACAAAATGACCTTTAAATTTTTTTTTACTTTCAGTAATAGGCTTTTTTGGGGGTGAAAGAGTTTTGCACCATCTGTCAAAAGTGCTTCCTACCCATTTAAGAGTACCAGCACTTGTTAATAAAACATACTTGCTATGACCAAGCTGTTCTATTTCCCTTAAATTATTAGGTTATAAAAAGAATTAATAATGATGCATATAAATGCCTTTTTTCTTTTAATTCCCCATGTAACAGATCAATAGAGCAGGAAACTTCAGTAATATCTCTTCATCAAATTGGCTGATCAACAATTACAGTGTAGTCACTGCTTTTGAGTATTTCCAAATTATTTGTGTAAGTCTATGGCTGAAATATCTCCAGCACGCCTGAGCATGAAGAAACAAGTGTTTAAGCATTGATTCTGGATCAAAGATAATGAATGTCAGCGATTATGGGCAGGGAGAAGAAAAAGTAAATTAGAAAAAGTCAAATGCAAAGGACCCCACACACAGATAAGATCTAGAAGGAAAAGAATACTTCAAAATGATGCTTAATTCAGAGTTTCCCTCCCCAGTCTTTTATCGAAACACTGCTAAAGGAATTATCTTGATTTGGAATTTTTGCTTATTTGTTACTCCTTGACAGGTACTTAACGTAGGTTTGAGACTTTTAAAGAGATAGTGTCAACACCTTTCCTTTGATGGAAAAGCAAACAATTATGGTCAGCACACTGTGCAGTATTGAGAAGAGTTTTGCAGACAGCATGTACTGAGGTTTATTTCTACAGCAGATGAACAGCACTGAGGCAAACTCTTCTAGTGATTACTGGTCTTCAGAAGAATCACCATGATATATATTTATTATGACATTTTAGAATTATGTTTGGGGCAGGGGAAGTATGATTAGATCCTTCCAAAACTAAGATTTCTCAGAAAATGTTGGAATGGTTTAAATGACACAATCTTTGCCTAGAAAATGCAAGCTAATTGATTTTTGGTACTGTACATTAGAGTCCTGGTTGGAGAACAAAACATATTATAGACAGTAGTCCAAGCTTTCTGTTCCAGCAAGGTCATAATTATAATTCAAACAGAGATCTCTTCAAACTACATGGAATTATTTACAAGAGTGAATTTTTTTTCATTTTTTTTAATCTGAAGATCTCTCCATAGTAGGTAATGACAGACTCTGAAATCTTGTTTATCATAGAAATAAATCTATTAATTAAGCACTTCACTGAGGTCCTGATTTTTGAAGTACGTAGCATATAGACTAGACAGTGATAATTTCTACAGAAAAAGATATAAAGTCAAAAGCATTTTTTAAGCGTGCTAATGTTATTTCTTTTCCCAGATTGATTTGTATTTTATACCTGAATAATTTGGGAATACTGAAATGAATTCTTCAGTTTGTGATGGCTTCTTGTCACACTGAAACATGGTTTGCTAGCCACCATGCAAATAAACATCCAGAAAAATTTGTGCCTCCAAATAAATAAGCACTGAAAACATGTCATGTTTCACACATCATCATTTTGCACACGTATTTCTAGGGAAAGTGCTTTTCTACAGCAACTAGTCCATTCATAGGTCCTCTGTATTTTTCTGCTTCTGCATTTTCTATGTCTACTTCTACACTTTTTCCATCCATATCACTGAAGGGTTAACTCATTTTGTACCCGCCTCTTCCTCTGCGTTTCCCTCACACAAAGCAGCTGCAATAGTTGCAGTCACCCTACAAGTGAAATGGCAGGCAGGCTCCTCCGAGATTGCATTAGCACTCTGTGAGCAGCTGCTAGGGGAACACAAAGACACAGTGCACTCTATCTATCTTTTCCCAGAGTCTCAGACTATTTTCTGTATGATAGCCCCTTTTCCAGCTGGTTTGAGAACTGCAAGTCCCAAGGCACCTCCAATAACTAGTCTTGTGGGGTGATAGGCCTATTCATTGGCCTATTAGCAGAAACATTAATTTCTTTGACTGAGAGTTAGAAATTATAATAAATCTGATTGATGCTGATAGTGCTGATGCTGATCTGATAGTGATCTCATTTTGAATAGCCTCTCATTTTGAATATATTAATCTAAACTGCATTTGATAAAATAAAGAGGAGGAAGGAAAACCATCTTTACTTAAAACAACATAAACACTTCACTGTAAATGTCCTGCTTCTAGACAAAAAGTAATTCAAAATACACACACATACATGCACGTATATAAAATTGCATCTCACAAGAACTCACAAAAACTGGTTTGTCAGTTTTACTTTAAAAGAGAGAATAACTGTTCATAATAGTGCTAAATAAGTTGTTTTCATTCTGGAAAGTTAACTATTCAGTTTCTATGTTTGAAACAGAATATCAACTACAGACTCCAGGGGGATGTTGTCTGCTTCTTTTCATCTTCAGCAGATGAATCTTGCCTATGGTGCTTGATTCATGACTCAAGAGAATATAAAATGCTTCTATAAAATAAAAGATATCTACAATGAAAATACAGTTATAGATTATTGCACAGAACTGTGGTGCTCTTCAGAGGGTTTTATAAAATAGAATCTTCAAATTCCATCTTTTTTTCTGCAATGAAAAGCAAA
Organism: Toxostoma redivivum; assembly: GCA_013397375.1. Taxonomy (NCBI): domain Eukaryota; kingdom Metazoa; phylum Chordata; class Aves; order Passeriformes; family Mimidae; genus Toxostoma; species Toxostoma redivivum. The sequence continues at coordinate 194,507 of VXBI01002508.1, forward strand.
CTCATAAGACTTTTAGTTGACTTATAAAAGAATCAATCATATTTGGAAAGTTTGTGCATGGGCTGTTTAGTCTTTTGTTCCTTAACTTTATGCTTCTGAGACAGATCCTCAGATAGTTTTAAATATCTTAGCTGAGAGTGGAAAAATATAAGGAAGAATTACGAGACCAGAATAATTGATCAGATTTCAAATTCAGATCTAATTTCTTGTACCAATGAGGGCTTGCCAAAAATGCTTTAGAGGAAGCCTAAGAAACCTTTAGTAGACAGCATGAGATAGTCTGTCCCTGCCTTTAGTTTTAATCCAGTGTTAAGCAGGAGATTTAAGCCTGAAAATTAACAGGAGACAGGAGATTTAAATAAGAAAATTTAGCAATCCCCACCAATTAGTGCTACGTGCATTACAATTAACTCTGTAGACAGTCCTCTACTATTATTTCTTCGTATATCTAGTCCCCAGTTTCTTTGTCCTGAGCACTTTCTCTGGCAAAGGATTCTGCATACTTTTGAAAAGTATTTTTTATTACTTTCCTCTTTGCTTTTGAGGTCTACCATGTGGTCCCATTGCTCTTGTATTATTATAAATGAGAGCAAGCAAAGTCTGAACTAAGAAGCTTCACATATTTTTTAATAATTTTCTTTTTTATGCACCTATTTCCTTGGTTAAGTGACCCTAATCTTTTGTCTCCATTTTCATACAAGTGTTTTATCAATTTCTGACTAACCTTTAGACACTCACCTGTGGTGTGGCAATGATTTTCTTAATACAGGACAATTGGTCTTCAAACCCACATTAAAGGTGAAATCTCATTATCATTTCATTTAGTCTTACTGCTGCCATTTTCTTATTATTGGCTACTGTTTATCACATGTTCAAATGCTGAGGGCTTTTTGCTGTTGTTCTTTAGTCAGGCACTACTTGTTTCTTTGGAGTAGATGAGCAGATGTACACATTAATATTTAATACTTCAAATTTAGAAATATGAATAGTTTTTGCTTTGTATGTTTTTTCTCCTTATTTTTTTAAGATTTGAAGTTAGGCAGGAAAAAACATTGCTTTGTCTTAGCTGCAGAAGCCCTTCTTCCATCTGCCTTACAGCACAGTAACACCTCTGTCTCCCAAGATGGGCTGAACACAAAGCGTTGCAGGTCTTCTGTCCAGACTGTCCATCCCAACAAGAGGCTACATCCAAAAAGACATTGTCTGGTCAACATAAAGAAAGAACTGCTAAATCTTTAGAGATTGTATCAAGACTTAAAGCAATATCTTATTTTATTTTTTTTTTTTAAGATTTAAGTTCTTTATTTTTATGTAATATTTCTTTAGCAAGAGAAAGACACTGTTGCCAGTCAGTAATGTAGGTAATGTAACTTTGAATAATAATGATTTCTACTTGGTCATATTTATATTCCTTTTGAAAGACTTGGCAAAGTTATCCACAATGCCCAAAGATAGACATTATGACAGAATAATTTACTCATACAGTTAGAATACAAAGAAGCCTCCCAAATCTTTTTGCAGTGAGGTTGTCTCTATGAAACAGATGAGAAAGAATTTTGTGACCCATCCTTGGAAAAATCCAGTTATCCAAACTCTCTTAAAATGTCTGATATCAAAGAACATTTCTGTTTCTTTTTTTCCCTACAGAGTCTGACCAATATTTAGTTGTTTTGCTTAGTATAGGTAAGGTCAGAAGATACACCCCTAAAATGTTACACTTTAGGAGGATATGGTTTTCTAGACATGTCACAATAACCCAGGTTACATCTGTGGCACGACAAGAGAAAGCACCAGGAAGACATCAAGCCAGGCTGTTTACTGACTATCTTTAACTTCCTCATCACGCCTGCCACTGCAGTTCCTCATCCTATCTGCCAGCCTGATAAAGCAGCAGCACCTACATGGTCTCCCTCACCTATGCCATGCCAGAATCCCGGATACCATTAAGGTCAATGCACAATATGTGCTGCTGAAAAATCTGTTTACTGATTTATTTAATTTTGGGAGTGGTCCTTGCCTTTTGCCCAGGCCTCTGGCAGCAGGCAGTAGCTTTATAGAGGCAGTCAGCACCTCCAAAACCCACTCCCGTTCACAAGTTCTATAATAATGGCAGATTTGGTCTATTATAGAATGAATTATTTATTTAATAGACAGAAAACTAACAGACATAAGACTTAAACTAATACTACACAGAAATAAAGACAAAAAGAGAAACTATTAGTAGATATACACATAGCAAGGTTAAATGTTACAGCTAGTGAAGAAATAATAGAACTTAGGATTCAATGTATCTTACCATCCAATTGTTGATGCAGCACACATTGAGATCCTTTCCCTCAATCCCCAGGGAAGTAACCACAGAACCTGTGTGCAGATTCCAGGGAGAAATCTCCCACACTTTTAGGGTTTGTGTATAGTAGGTTTCTGCCTCTGTAATAACTCGTGTGTCTTTTATAATTTATAAAACATTGTCTCTTAGCCAAGAGTATTTCCTTTATCTCTTCCCACATCAGCTCTCCAGACTAAGATGCTGATTCTTAGCTAACATCTGAGCCCTTTTGGTGCCAGAGACCCCTCACTGGGCCTTTCAGCCCGGGTTGCCTCTTTATGCACCATCTGTGGTAGAGAGGAGGAGACATAGACATCCTGCCACAATACATTTACATTTTGCTTTAAAATTAAGAGCTCAAAGTAAAACTCCAGGGAAACGTATATCTGTATATATCTATATAGATATATATATCTATATAGATAAAAATCTAGAGATTTGTAACAAGTCCACAGCTATTTATTATAGTGTCTTTGCTGAGAAAGTGTCTTTAGCAGCCTTGAACTCCTCAGTTCCACAGAGATAATTTATAAGTTGTTTACACATGTCCAATAGTGTACAGGTAAAAAAGAGACATACCTTAAAGTTTTAAGGCAGAGCATGTTCTGCTTTCTCTCCTGCATAGTTTGACAGGTATGTACTGAGTTGATATAATTTTCATTTTGTGAATAATGAAATAATAACTATAAGTGCCTGGCAGAAATTTATTTTTTAAATAAATTGGATTAATTATATACCAATGGCATGAGCTATCAGCATAAATAATACTTATTATTCTAGGAGTATACTGAATAATGAGAATGAGAACAATTATTTTTCCTAAAGTGATATCTCCAAGTTGGGACTGAAGAAAAGAGTTACAACTAAAGACAAGTGAATGACAAGGAGTTGCAAACCTCCCTTTATACTAATACAAGATAGTCTCTCAAGCCTAATCAATCACAATGTAACACATGATAACACAAGTAGCTATTACGACAAAAGAACATTTACATGATAATTGACATTTCCAAGCCTATTAGATTGTCATTAAGAAAATTGTGATGTGCATCTAGGAATCATAAACCTTCTATTTTTCCAAAGTGTTATTCAAAAATGCATTTATTTAGACAGACATTATTAAACTGTCAGTCCCTATGCCAAAAATTAGCAAGCTAACAGGAAAACTCTACAAAAAACCTTCACACAGACTTGGTTAATGTCACGCTGTCACTGAGCAAATAAACCATGCTGCTTAAAATACCTACTCCTGCAACTCAGCCATCATCTATGGGTTTGGGAGTATATCTAATGTTCATTGTGGTAGTCAGTAGTACTGGTAAGATTCAGTCACACATTCTTACAACAAAAAGACCGTGTAGATATTAATCATAAACGTGTTCCTTGATCTGCACAAACCCAAGGCAATTGCAAAACTAGTTCTAAAGCCACAGTTTTATATTCTTAGCATGTAACCTTGCTGAAAGTATAGCTATTAGTTGGAGCTCAAGAATTGCTAGATATATATTTCATGTCCAGCTGAAAACCTACTCAAAACTCAGAACTTTACTATAAACTTGTGCAAACATTTGTGGGGTCAGTATCGATATTGCTCATTAAAAAGACTTCTAATATCTGTCAAATTACAATTTTTTAACACCATAATCTTTTATCAATGCTTAGAAAGTTATCATCATGTTTTCTCTAGAGATGGTAAATAACAAGGTGCTTCACAGATCACAAGAAAATTTAAAACTCCTCCTAATTAAAAAATATTAAAGAAACAGTGACTTATACCAAGAACTTATTAACAGCCGTTCCTTTTAACTTAACAGAAATTTATAATATATTTTGTAGTGAAAAAGATATTACTTCAGTCAATGGTAGATGATCATCTTGCAGATCAACACGTTTGCATGGCTGATATTGAAGTCAGGGCTTTGACTTTTATGACTTCTCAGAAATGAGGACTGTTGGGAAAAGATTGAGTGCAACTGGGAAAATAAAAATGAAAAAAAAATCCAAACAAACAAAACAAAACAAACAAAACCAAAACACACAAACAAAAATGGAAAGTAAACAAAACAAACAAAAAAGCCATTCAGATCAATCTCAACCAGCTGGAAAAATTAGGTGAACCTTAGTGGAGACAAAAGTGAAGTTCTGCATTAGAGGCTGAATAATTCCATGGGGCAATACAGGCTGGGCTCTGCCTGCCTAAGCAGAAGTGTTTTGACCACATGATCTTAGAACCTCTTTCCCAGTCTAAATTATGCTATAAACCTATATTGCAATAACAGTTTAAAAAATGTACACTTTGACAGAGGGGATGAGGGGAAGAGACACTGCATGTAATTGGGATACTTTAAAAGAAATTACATTAAATCTTATTTATTCATTCCTCCCCATAGGATTAAAGTTGTTCATAAACACTCCCTGTCACTAGATTTTATTTAACTCATTGGTTATAGCTCTTGTCTTCAGCAACTCTTCAGATTTAATTAGTTGCCTTGTTATTGTCATGAAATCAAATTAGAGTGCACGCAAAACAGGGTTTTTTTTTATTCTGAATAATATCTTCCTTTACTCTGAAATTCCAATAGGTGGAGAGTTACCATTCTAATTGCTCTCAACAAAAAATGTACAAGAGTAAAGTTTAAATCTCTTATTTCTACTGTTCTAATTACCAGCTAACTGTTGGGATTTGATCCAAGCAGAACTCTATCTGGAGTCAAAGGAAAAGTCTTATAGTTTAGACAATTTGTAGGATTGGATTAAATATGCTCAGAGAATGGGTGTTCATTGATTGCTAGACAGGGATCATGAATGACTAGCTAGTCAACATCAAATTTCTACACAGATAATTGAAATTATAATCATGGATTCTCTCATGTTTGCTCTAGGTCATGTAGTTCTAGTCTTGTGGGCCTAAAGCAATACAAAACTGAGGCAAGAATGTGCTCATGCATTGTGTAAACTCCTTCAGCGGAGTATTTATGCTGGAAGCTATGAACCAACTGGAAGTACTAAGATTAAGCATTGAGCATTTACAAGTTTTTTAGTTTTGTACCTCCATGGGCTTCCTATAGTGTGGAGACAGCAGGCCTGACATGGAGATGTCTGCATGGCCTTCCCTGGAATCTCAAAATTTGCCAGAGAGACATATGTGATGTTGGTGACAGCTACCCTGTGTCACCAGGGCATCCCTCCAGAGTCACCAGCTGGGTGGTACACAGCTGCTGCCACCCACAATGTCTGGGGTCTGGAAATGTGGCGGCCAAGCAATGAAGGGTCATGTGTTCTATGAAAGTCCTGCCTGTGTCTGTGTGTTACCCTGCTAGGCTAGAATCTGTTTGCATGCAACTGAAGCTTTACTCTTAAGATTAAAAATTATAATTGCTATACGGTTTTGACTTAGAAAAGGAATAGTACAAGTCAATATTCCTCATGGCCATTCAAACACCATTTTCTGTGCAAATTGACCTTTTGATTTCAGAGCTTTGATTTCCCTATGAAATGGAGATATCAAGGGCAAGGAGCTTATCAAATGGCTTAATGAGCCCAGACAGCACTGTGCAATTTGAGTCTCAAAAGCAGTATAAATGCATTAGTTTGGCACAATACCAGAGTGAAGACAGTGTCAGGCAACTCTTTATACTGAGGCCTTTTAACCAGTTCCAGGCTGACTATTGAGAGCCTGATATAAATGATAAACCATGCTATGCATGTCTACAAGATCCTGCACTGCAAAGACACTTCAAAACCTGCACTGCAAAGACACTTGAACAATATTAAAAAAAACAAACCCACATGCCTATTTTTTTCTAATTTTAAGGGGCATTTCTCTCTTCCAAATGGTCACATTTGCATGAAATTACACATAATTGTTTTCCTCACTTATTTTAGAATTTCCCATTACTAATAAATATTGCTGAGGAAGACAGATTTCTGCCAAATTCTAACACTGAACACTGGCTGCACTGAAAACAAATTTCTCTGTGCAAAGCCACTACAAATGACTTCAGGTAGATGATTTAGATGAAGGCATTATAGGATGATATAATATAGCTTAGAAGCAGGGCAAATGTGAAGGACTTCATAAAGTGTGGCTGGCTTGAATTCTTGTTGTGATTACAGATTTATTGCTTTCTTCCCGGGCTACTCTTAGTTTTGTTTGTTTATGCGAATGAATCCTTTTATTTGTACATGCGATTTTATTTCACTGGTTCAGTACACCACTAGCCAATATGAAATCCAGGTTCATATGAGAACTTGGTGAAGAAAATTATTCAAGCACTAAGTCCATTCACACCTTTGGTGAATAATGGTTAGATATCAAAACTCAAAGCACTGATATCTTGTGTTTATGGATATTGTGCAAAATACCCAAATAGAGTAAGAGAAAAAGAAAATATGAAAAAATATATTTGAAGTGTTTGCATACGTCTGACAAAGAACAGAATTTAATGGCCATTTCCCATTTAGAAATACAGATGTTTTCCCATAACAGTTTCTGAACTCACGGCAGCCCTGCATATTGACAGTATTTGTTGTTGGCACATTCAGATTTTATACATCTATGAGCACAAGAAAAGAAAGGTACTTCATCCTGCACAAGTGGAGAATATGCCTATTGCAACTAACCCAATTTGTTAGTGAAAACAATGTTCTCTATGCTGTATTATCTATATTCACTAAGGTTAGCAATGGAGGAAGAGTGCAGATAATGTGGGAGGGGGAGCTATTTATGATAATACAAAACATAATTTCAAAGAGCAAAATAATAGCAGTAATAATAATAATGATAATAGTAACAATAGAAATTTAGTCTGGGTGTTAGTGAAAATGTCTTCACTTGGAATATTCACCTACAGTTACAGTTAGTTTCAGATATCATATTTTCTGGCACATTTTAAAAACAGATAAGAGAAGGAAAGACATTGGTAAATACAAGATAGAAAATATTCCGTAAATACTGCTTTAGGAAAAAGTTCTTTGTGGGAAGAAACCTTTAGATCCTTTTCATCACTAAATTTCACTTTTCTAAAAACAAAGATCTATCAGGATGTTTTTTGCCAATCCTTAAAGCATGAGGCTACAATAAATTAATATTTTTAGATGTATTTTTGACACATGTTTTCCAAGCTGATGTAAGAAACTGTGGGAGATGGACTGGAACGTGACAGTTCCAGTGTAACTGTCAGTATCTAACCAATAACCACACAAGAAAACACTAATGACTGTGAACCACATTCCTCAGAACAGCTTCACCCAGTCTGCACTAATAACAGAGCAGGTACCCTTGGGTGATGACACTGTGCTTAATTTATAGAGCATCTACCACATGTAATAGGTTACCGCTATCACCTGAAATAGTGAAATCAAAACATCTAGGCTGACATAGACAGATTTGTATCCCCACCTCCCCACTTTATAAATAGCAGCCAAAAGAGCTATAAGCAGCTGTCAACATGAATCTTATTCATCTGTCCAACAGCTCGCACTTTTCATGCCACTGAATATCTAAATGGGCAGGTTCTGCTCCTATGAAGCATTTAAAAGAATTTAAGGAGGTTGTCATTCTGACACTTTAGATCAGAACATACCTGTTATTTATACTGTGTGCATTAGTTCCTGTGCTTGTGTGTGTATTTTAGCTCTATATAAACACAGGCAGACTTTCTACCTCACTCAGCTTTTCCTGAGCTTCTGTTAAGTGAATAGACTATTAACTTCTCCCTGGGAAACTCTGTGGGCCAGCTTCCCTCCCCAGGAAAAAAATAATTATGACCAACTTACAAACAAAGAAAACTTAGATTTAAGGAATAAATGTCTATGTACCATAAACAAATGCCTTCTAACATCACCTGTCTCAATAGTTAATTTGAAAGAGGTGGTACAGAGATGTTGTAACTTTATTTTAGTTATTCACATATTAAAGAAATGGAGAGTGGGAAGACCAAGTTCTCCAATTATCAATGTACCAATTCTGCTTTTGCTGAAATCAATGTGACTAGAAGTAAAAGGATAGAAGAGCATGGGCACACATCTAAAATGTGTAAAATTGTGCATTTACATTTTGAAGATTATTTATTTATTTTCTATAGAATAGTTAATATAATCGGGAATCCCAACATATCCAATATCTTATATATAGTTAAGGATATTTCATTCACAATAGACAGCGGATATTTCCACAAATGGATTGCCACAATATTTTCTGCTATGTAAGGAAGCCAGTGGACAACTCCTTCCTTCTTCTTTCCTCCAACTATGCTGTCTGTGACCAGTGATTCCCTTATCTTTCAGGTGTTTTTCAATACCCCACAGAATAATCTTCTCTGTAAATTTACCAGGCACTGAAGTAAGATGTCAGTGACAAGCCTGTGGTTTTCAGGGTTTTCCTTCTTGTTCTTCTTGAAAATGAGGATAACACTGTCCAGCTTTCAGTCAGCTGGGATCTCTTGCTCTTCAGCAGCAAGACTGATGAAAAACCATCGGAAGAGTTTTTGTGATGACATCATCCAGCACTTTAAAGACTCTTGGATGAATACCATGAGACTCCATAGATTTTTAGGGGTACAGCTATGGAAGACATATGCAAAAAATTAGTTAAATGCTTCTGCCTTGTCTATGTCTCTGTTTTTGAGATGATCATCCTCATCCTATAACGGATTAAATGTTATTTTTACACTGCTCATTGCCGTTATTGTATTTGAAAAAACTCTTTATTGTTCCCCATAGCTCTGGCAGCTTAAATTCTAGTTTTGGCCATATGAATTTTCTTCCTACAGTGGCAAGCAGCATCTCTGTATTCTTTCCATGGCACCATACTTTGCTTCCACAAATTGATTCACATGTACTGTTACTGGAATTCTTGGATAGCTGTAGCAAAAATAAAATCACAATTTTTGCCTGTCACCACAGCCAGGAATAAATATCCTAACCCTCCAAAACTTACAGTATTGTCAGTGCAGCTCCCTTTCTGTGTCTGCATCGTCATGACTAAATTACTTAATGTTTTTTCTTGCTCTGAAACATGAAATGTAGGATGCTGTTTCATATGGTACAAGTACTTAATTGGCAGGCATGGAATATTATTAGCTTTTCAGTAAATTTAACTGAAATTTTCCTCCATAGTGGTGCTAATATTTTAAATGGAATTTTATGTAAGATGCAGTCAGCCATGGTTTGTCTGGTTATAGAACTACACTGATATGAACGTGTCAGGGATCAAGAATTAAAGGCTAGACTCTAAGCAGCTGCATGTTACAGGAACTCAGTGTAGATATAGGATCTAAGAACAACCTTGTTCCTTTTGATAACACGAAGAAAAGATTGATGATTAGATGTCTCAAGCCTCCACTTACAGTTGTTATTGTAGTGCAAAAATTAAGGTTATCTTCAAGGAAGTATTTAAACCTTTTTAAAGTGTGATTAGTCATCCTTTGAACGTAATGCAGTTAATCATTTGCTTAAAGGTAGACGCATGCCTTAAATGCCTTGAAACAATGAGAAACTAATTAAATTGATTCAAAGTTTATTAGTTAAATAAATTGAAAAGAATCTCTTAAAAAAACCATTGATGATAAGAACAGGATGACTGGTCAGCTCTGTCCTGGTCCACCAAATGAGACTCAGGCAGAAAATTCTGTGCTATGGAAAAGGGTAAGGCAAAGATGCCCACATTGTTAGTCATGAAAGTGAACTCACCATCCACTCCTACAATATTTCCTCCCCTTTTCTACATGAGTCTCCATATGGTGGACTGAGTATTTGAATACAGAGAAGTTCCACAGACTTTCTTGTGCTCTTGAGAGTAGATGAGAGATCAGTTAACTGCATGTCATGCATGAAACCCAGGAGCAGAGAAGAGGTGTTGGTGCCTTTCACTTGTTACTGCATGCAAATTTTCATCATAGACAAGCTGTAGGGGTGGGCACATATGTGATACAGGTGTCAAAATAATATGACGAATGTTCAAGGCACAGCAATTTACAGTTTTGAAGAGAGATGGAATAATGTGCAAGTGGGTGTGATGAAACAATCAGGTAATGAAGCAATCAGTTGATGACATATAAAGAGGCAAGATGTCTTAAGAATAGTTTTCAATTGGGGTGCTGAACCAGCAACTTCTGGAAGGATTTTCAGATAGGATAAAAATGTGAGTGTGATGTAAATTTTAAAAGAATATCAGAAACACAATTTAAAAAATATAAAATGTTGTTGTTACTATTCCAGATGACTACTGTGTTGGGTTTGTATGGCAAGGTTCTAGTAGTGGGGTCTACAGGTGTGGCTTCAGTGAGAAACTGCCAGAAGCTTCTGCAGCTCCAAAATGGACCCACTGCTGGCCAAGGCCAAGGTCATCAGCAGCAGTGGTAGCACCTCTGAGATAACAGATTTAAGAAGAGGAAAACACTGCTGTGTAATTGCAGCTGAAGAGAGAAGCAAGAAAATGTGAGACACAGCCCTGCAGGCACCAAGGTTGGTGAAGAAGGAAGGGCAGAAGGAAGTGGTGAGACGCACTGCCTTCCTGCAGCCCATGGAAATCAACCACAGAGCAGAGGTTTACATGCAGCCTCTGGAGGACTCCACGCTGGAGTAGGCGGCTGTCCAAGGGAGGCAGTGACACACTCTGGGAATCCCCACGATGGAGCAGGCTCCTGGCAGGCCTGTGGACCCATGAGGAGAATACCTCACATTGGAGCAGGTTCACTGGCAGCAGGGGACCCACTCTGGTGCAGCCTGTTCCTGAAGGAGTGCACCCTATGGAAGGGACACACTTCAGAGCACTTTGTGAAGAACTGCAGACCATGTGAAGGAGAAGGTGAACTTCAAATTATAGAAATTCATGGAGGACTGTCTTCCTATAGGAGGAATCTTCTGGAACAGAGGTAGCGTGTGAGGAGTCCTCCCTCTGAGGAGGAAGGAGAAGAAACAGCCTGTGGTGAGCTAACCATAATCCCCATTCCCCATCCCCCTGAGCCAGTAAGAAAGAGGAGGGAAAGAAAATTTGGGCTAAATTTTAACTAGGAAGAAGGGAGAAAGAGGAGGGAAAGAAATTTGGGCTAAATTTTAACTAGGAAGAAGGGAGCAATGGGCAGAAGGTACTTCCAATATTTGGCTTTAGCTCTTATCCTCCTATTCTGATATGGTTGGAAATAAATTAAACTGATTTCCCTGCATTTGCCCATGACAGTAACAGGTGAGAGATCTCTCCCAGTCCTTATTTCAACCACAAGCCTTTAGTTATATTTTCTCTCCCTTGTCCAGATGAGAGAGAGAGTGACACAGTGGCTTTGGTAGGCACTGGGTATCTAGCCAGGGTCAAACCACTACAACCATATATGCAAATATGTCATATTGTTACAGTTCCTTTAATTATTCCCTGCTGAAAATTATTTAAAGTCTGAAGACAGCACGCAAGAGTTTAAAATTTTCATAGAAACTATGAAATCCATTTTCTACTAACTTCACAGTTACCTTCTGCCAGATGGATTTTTCACTGTTACTGCACACATTGACAAGTGAGAACTTTGTCATTTCCTAAAAGTGCTGATGTGAGCCCTCCTACATAGTCTGAAACCTGTGTGTGAAGTTGCTTTTCTTGCATCTCTTAACTCAATTTCTTGCCTAGCACAGTAGTGAAAAAGACAACATATATGAAATATACACTACAATACAGAGAGTCTTTACCGTTCCTATGACAACATTCTAGATTTCCATGTTTTTCTAGACTCTATTACAGTGGAAAAATGGACTGCCACTTCTTCTTAGAGGCAGAAAGCTCTCAGCCTCAGAATGCCCTTTAAATCACCTTACAAGCTGGTATTTAGGGCATTCATTGTTCATGTGGGAGTCCCCACTTAAGACTGTTTGCTCTGCAATCATCTGAATAAAACAGCATAGGTTGCTATATACCATACCCTCAACTTTCCAGATAAGGTATTATCCTGTGGACCAACAAAAGTAGTGTCAAAAAGCAGATTATCTCCAATAAGGATGGTTAAGAGAAACTTTTTTAAACTTTTGAGGACTAAAGATTAAACTGAACTTGACAGAGCAGTGATCTGTACCTCCATCCTTTTGTCTCCCCAGCAAGTACCTTGCAAATCACTTCATAATCCAAAATGTACTTTGTCCACTAACATATTTAATTAAAATCGTTCTATCTCAATCCAGCATTTAGTCAGTATATATATTTAGTCAGCTGTGTTTCAACTATTTTTTCAAGAACCGACTAACTATTATGTTCAGTTGTATTTCCAAAATGATTGCAGAAGTTGGAGACATATTGTAGACACACTGTTGTACATCCACTAGGAGTTTCCCTAGTCCATGCTAGAACAGATCTTCGTACAGTAAATTTTAGTGAAAAAATGTGCATTGCTCTAATTCAGTCAGACTTATCTCTTATTTTGTCAATTTGTCAAGAAAATATCAGTAATAGAATTTGACAGTAAATAATTCGGATGGCTTAACAGGAGATAAATGAGATTGGTGGCACAACATATACAATGTTACTTGCCTTAATATTTGATGTATGGCATTTCAGTGATAAAGCACACCACATCTAATAGCTTTGCTGTAGTTCAGAGTGGAAAAGCTGAGTGGAAAAGCCAACAAAAATTACTTTTCTTTTTTTTTTGTTTGTTTGTTTGTGGGTATATGTGGTGTGCATGTGCATGCATGTGTTAAACTTGCCTTTGTGTAAAGAGCCAAGTAAATGGAAATAAAAGCATTCCATGAGGAAGAACAGAAATTCTGCTTTCCAGTCTTGACTCTCTCTCCAACAGGCTGTGACCAGTCACTTCTGTCTACCTGTTCCAGTAGAAACCTTCTTTCAGGTTCATCTCCATATCTACATATTTCTTTCTTTTCTTATCATCCCTTTTAATTTGTTCATGTTTGTGGACCAACTCCCCCTTTTTCCATCTCTAATCTATACTTTTTTACAGTAACTATTATCAGGGCCAATAATCTTTCATGGCCATTTAGGTAAAAGGGTTTTTGAGTTTATTCTTTGACACAAGACAAGCCATAAAGGAAATTTTAAAAAATTAACTTTTATGTAAAATATTTTGAGAAAACTGACTTCCCCCATAATAAAAATTTAGAGTTGTTTTTCTGAATTTCTGTTTTTTATTAAATTCTGGTGAATTTCGTTGTCACTTTGCTATAAGGTTTATCATTTACAGTGAAGCTTTACTGTGTTGGATCTAAGGAATGTCATTCAAGATTTGGAAGAAAATTTTCTCAAAGCTGATAATTTTTATTTTTGGATATCTGTTAATGAAAGCTAGTATCAAAAATTACAAGCCATCTCATAACTTATGTGGTGCATAAATGTGTATGAACAATTATATTTTTATTTGGCTGAGTGAGATCAAATTAATTTGGTTTTCTTTCAGTAAAACTCAACAGTGAATCCACTGTTTTGGAATCCACTACTAAGGAAAACTAAAGAATGGAATATAGTAAGTGACTGGCACTGCATGCAGACTGAAAGATTCACTTATCTAATTTCTGGTGCAATTTCACTGAAGACAAAACCTGTTAAACTCAAGCTGACTGTTGTGATGACAAAAGTTCCAGCTCTGTTTTGACCAAATGTATTCAGCATGTTTTTATGCAGTTTGTACCTCATGCCTTGGGACAGCTGGAGAACAGAAGCTCCTGTAGATGATTTCTATACTACCAGTTTAGCTTCTCTTCGGATTACTCCTTGTGGCTATGATCATATACCTAAAATGTAATAAACAAAGTTTGTGAAATTGTGCTGGTTTGGTGTGGAAAGGTAAAGCCGTTTACTCTATTTAACATTAACTACCAGTGATTTACCTATGCCATAGTTTACCTTTCATCTCCTCTGTCCTTACCACCCCAAAAAGACGATTTGTGATATGCCACACCAAGAGCTGACTAAGCTTTCCATGGCAGAGATCTCAACATAGACTCTGCTGTGCTGTGCCAAGGAGAAGTGTCTGGGCTGGAACTGCCCTGCTGCTACTTGTCTCGAGTATAAATCTGATTCCTTCCTGTAGTGTCAGAAAAAAAAAAAGAAAAAAAAAGGAAGACAAAATTTTGTGCTTCTATCCTTCCCCCTTCTTCGTATTCTTCTGTGTTTTAAAGTCTCATATGGCTTCTCTATGAACAACTCTTCCAGTGAGGAACATCTGTGCATTCCCACAGGTGTTTTATGACCTCTTTACTGTTGATTAGTAGCTTTAGTAGCCCTTCTGCAACACGACATACTTGAGCTCTGTTTTTACGACATTATCAAATGTAATTACTCCTTTTTCAACCTAACTCTAAGAAAAAGAGTTGACCTCTCTGATGGCTTTTGGCATTTGTTAGAAATCAATTCCATTTTAATACTTCATGTTTTCCTCATCCACTTCCTTCGAGACATTTAGATATCAGCTAGTCTCTTTGGTGGATTTCCAGCTTTCAAATGTATATGCTGAGACATAAATAGTACTGGCACTGAAATTGACAGGAGTTGGGGGCATTATGAAACTCCCACTAGGAACCTTTCAGCATTGCTGGGTTTCTGAAACAAAGTTTAGTTCTCCTACCTTTCAATGCTGACTTTAATCAGTATAGATTGATGGAAATCAAGTGCCTAAGCACCTTAACCTCATAGACTGAAATACACAGTCCCTGATGAAAACTTGCTAGAATTAATCTGAACACTCACACAACTACTGTCTCACAGGCCTCTTTTGAGAATTGACAAAATCATTGGAATAAAAAATTTAATCAGATTGGTATTGGTATAAACACAAGTCTCATTGCAAGCATGTATTTAATGAAAGTGAAAAAAATGTAATTCTTATAATTCAAAAGCAGAGTAAAAATTAATTATGGCAAAAAATTTGGCATATGAAGACTAATGGACCTGATAATAAGGACCACTGTGCATTTAACTGATATCCTGAAAAATAGGTTGCTTTGTCAAAACACGAGTTCTAGTGGAGATTATTGTCTTGAGAATGCAGACTGTGATTTACACTGCTAGCTTTTTGAAAAATATTTACCTAATCCTGAAATACACTGCTGACAAATCAATCCAAGAAAATTTATAGCTCTTAGAGCACTTGCACAGGACCAAAGTCGATATCAAGGGACAGAAATTTACAATGGTATCTATGCTTGATTTTGGGCTAGAAGTGATCAGTAACACTGATGAGCAGCAACATCAAAATCTAAAAAAATGAAACATAAGGGCAGCCAAGACATTGTTGCATCTGCCCAACAGCCTTCTCATCTCTGAATGCCTATTGAAATACTTCATCCAAGAAATAGAAACACAAAATGAATAAGAAGAAATCCAGCTATATTCAGTATACAGTGGAAGTTACTAACTGCAGAAAAGTTGTTGAGTTCTCAATTTAATAAACACCTTATCCTTGATTTATTGTGACAATTTTTGCATTCATTATTCCATAAGCATCTCACATCTGCTCTATCAGTCACTTCTGTGCATGCAGGAATGCTTTTTAAAAGCATAAGTGGCAATGGGAAGAGAATGTGTGCAGAGACTCATATGTTACAGAATTCCAGGGATTACATTTATATTCAACTATTTCTAGAAAATATCTTCTCAAAAATTCCCTAACTGGAAGTTACTTACATTCTATACACAAAAAGAAACATTTCTTTGTAAACCTGTAGCACATTCAAAGCAGTGACACATTTTAAAATGCCTACTACTTTTGTGTATTGCATTTTCTAAAGCAGAAAAAAAACTGAGAAAAAAAAAATGGGCATTTCAAACTTAGACCATTTTTATAAAGCAAATCTCATTTGCACAAATTGTCAACCACCTTTGGAAACTAAAGCAACCTTATTGTACTGCCCCTTGCTAATAAACTTGCCATTTTTCTTTTCTGCTTGTGAAGACAGAATACAATTACTAGGTTTTATTATAATAATCTCTGCATGCAAAAGTTTTTTGTGTTTTTGTTTGTTTTTTATTTCCTTGAAGGACAATCTGTTTCTATGAAAATATGACACTGTCTGTCATAGAAATATTTAGTCATTAACAAGACCACCACACTAAAATGAAAACTTTCTGTGAAGTTTTGACAAAGTTTTGTTTTTTTTTTGTTTGCTTCACAAAATCATACATCATATTTCAAAATCAATTCAATGTTCTTGGCTTCCCCAAAAACATGTTCCAAACTAGTTTTCAAATGCAGAAAGAACAAAACAACTGATAAATTATAATTGCCTAAAAAAAGATGAGGCCTGAGTGAAGTGTGCAAAGAAGTAATAGAAAATGTGAAGTCTTTGAGTTCATTAAATTACCTAAACAATTAAAATAGACTCCTTGATGCATAACAAGAATAATTTATTTGAAAATAAGATCTCAAAAAAAAACTATTGAAACTTACAGGAGAGCACACTAGAATCGGGATTTTATCTTCAAAATACAAACATTCAAGATGTGCTCTGCAGTTAACAGAAAGATGAGTTTCATGTTGAACAAGTCTGCAAAAAAAAATTGTTTTCACTGGATTTGTCTTCTCAGGATAATGAAAAAAGTTTAAATAGATTTAGATATTAGTAGTTCTATCTTTTTTAATCTCAGTTATGGTATTTTTTTTTTAAATAAGGGTACACTAGAATTAATTTAAAAAAAAAAAACCAAACAGTTGCCTTCTTCTTTAAAGAAATAATAATAATAAAAAAAAGACACCAAAAGTTATTGAGAAGCTAAAATTTTACCTTAAATAAAATAAGTGTTCATAAGTTTCTACAACAAACCCGTGTCATGTAAACTGTGAAATTAAAGCATTGATAAACAAAGAAAAGCTTATCAAAGGTCACTGTGTACATTTAACTGTCCTTGCACCAATTCTCATGTGAATTGCACCAATTCTAGAACACTCCTTCTTAGGAGTGCCTTCTTAGACTCCATTGCTTATTGCGAACTTAATCTTGAAATAAGAAGATAATGAGATTCCCACTTTTGCCAATGCAATGCAGCATACATTTGGAGAAGAAAGAAAATGCAGCCATGACTTATATTCCTCTAAGTAGCAAAGTAAGTAGAATTTGACCTTTAAACTATTGAAAGCAAATAACAATGATTAATTTCCCAACTTTTATCTCTTCATTTCTAGAGTTTTTATGCATTTAATTTAAATTATTTTGTGTTCTTGGTCATATTCTGTAAACTTTTCTACAGAATAAAAGCTCAAATGTAATTTATAATTGCATATTTCAAGTCTCTGAACCTCTAGGTGGCTGTTGGGGGAATGATGTCCCTCTTACTGTAAGCAAAGAGCAAATTAAGGACCACTTCATGAAGCTGAGTAGCCGCAAGTCTAGGGGCCTAATGAGATTCATCCCAAAGCAAATGGTTAATGTTTTCTCCAAGCCATTGTTGTTTCCACTGTCCATCATATTTGAAAGGTTGTGGTGGTCAGACGATTTCCATGGAGATTGAGAAAAGGGAAATATAATTCCTATTTTGCAAAGGAGATGAGGGATGATCCCGTGAACTACAGACTAGAAAACTCCCTTCTGTGCCTGAGAAGGTTATGGAGCAGGTCCTCATGAAAGCAATGTTAAGGCTCGTTGTAGTGGATATATCACTGGCCAAATCACAAGTGCACCACTCATTTTGTACTGTCAGATAGGGTTAGGAGGAAAGCAAAGCAGACTCAAACTTTGAAGGGCATAAAGAAAGCTTTATTAACAGAATTCAAAGAAAAATAATAAAAAAACCAGAATAAACCTTCAGAACACTTCTCCCCCACACACAGTTTATTTTCTTTTCCACTAATATTGTGATGAGACAAAACTGTAGTATCCTTTTAGAGAGCTGCCTGGAAAATTATTCCAGGCCCGAGCCTTTCAGCTCTGTTCTCTGAACCATTTCTCAGGGTGATAAGCTGTTTTTCAGCTGAAGGCCAAGAAGCCTTTCCTAGGAAAGATAAATTGGTAAAAACACCGAGGAATTAATAATAAAGATAAAGACACCTGTTTGCTGTTAACAGACCCTGGGAATGGGGTGTCTTCTCTCTGGACCAATCATCTTTATTCTGTTCTCATTGTTGCGAGTCGTACTACTTAAACAGTGAGTTTTCTGAATAAACTTCGTCTTCTCGCCTTCTCTTTCATCTCGAGAATGACCGTGTGACTGTGTCTCTTTACTCCGCCGCAACTAAAGGGTTAACACCCTAACACCGCAGTCACACAAAACCTGCGCCTTTCAGTCAGTTTACCATGTCTACAATAGTCTTTCTTCAGTTCTCTTAGGGACAGGAGTTTCTTTTGCCGTGCCATGGAGACTTCTCCACAAGAAACAGCTATCTCATGGCCTCAATGTCACAGCGAATCAGCTGCCAGGAAAGGAAAATCAGTTTGCAGTAAAAGTCTCTCTCCTTGACTTACAGCTTTCCCCACAACTGTTTTTGAGGGCTCAATCTTTGGCTAATTGGGTACATTTTCAAGGATGAGCTGTTCAGAAGCAAGGGTTTTCTTTTCTACCTCTGAGATCATCTTCATCTCTGGGAACAGAATTATTCTTCCTATTCTCTGGGGGCAAATGATCTTCATCATTCTTGTCTCTCTCTGTTCAAACTTCTCATAGGATCACAGATACTTCAACATTTGCTTGCTTCAGCATGGGTGTTTTTGCTCATGTCTACAATTTGAACAATCCATGCCCCCTTGTTTGGGGTTTTTCTTTACGGATTTATAGGGATATTTCAGTGTATCATAGTCCATCGCCATGGCCTACAAAAGAGTTTCAGCCTAAGACTAAGGCATGTCCTCATTCTCCTCCCATCTGGGATTTAGCCTCTTCTTTACTGACCTTCATGTCTCATGTAGTTCTCTCTCAGTATCTTCAGATTTTCATATTTTCCTCACTCAAGAGAGGATTGATGTTTGCAGGTTTTATCTGTGCACTAAAAGAGTAAATATCTTGCCCAGACCTGTGGATGGTTATGTGATCCATGCCAGGCAGCAGCTGGAGCAGCTGCGGTGCAGTATTTGAGGCTGGGCCTGGAATCAGGCTCTCAGCAGCAGCAGCTGCTCTGGCCACATGGCTGGCGTCCGGCCCCTGCTGTGCTCAATTCCAGCCACGGGCCCACTCTTTGCACGGCTGCAGAGCCACCCCAGGCCTCAGCCACAGGATGTCCCGTGGCATCGGGACAGCCCCTTGGCAGGATGACTCCATGGCTTGCGGCCAGAGCCGTTTAAGTGGAGGATCCTTCGGTGGCTGCAGAGGGCGGGAGGAGCCCAGGATCTCAGCAGCCAGGCTAGGACTCAGCAGCGATGGCCTCCTCGCTGCCTGCCCGGCAGCCATTGGGGCCCAGCCCTGCCAGGCTGTGGGGTGGTGTGGTGCAGGGCCTGGCCCATCTCTAGCTACCTGTTCCAGGCTGGAAACGAGAGAGGGGTTCCTGGGATTCGTTCATTTTGAAATGTGACTCACAGAGACATGTTCAGCTTTCTTAAGTGGTTGAATAGCATTCAAAACTAGAAGTTGATTTGTTTTATTGGAGCTGGAGGAAGCTGCCAGCAGTCCTCACAGAGAATCACTTCTGTAACTGATGGATTTCCTCTTTAACTAAAAACCAAGCTGTGCTATACCATGACACTCATTTAAGGAAAGGAGGTGATCCAAGACCTCCAACACAGCTTTATTAAGGGCAAACCATACCTGCCCAATGTGGTGTCCTGCTATTATGGAGTGACAGTTCATAATTCTAGTTGACGAGGAAAGATGACCTGTGTCATGTACCTAGACTTCAGTAAGGCCTTCAACATGGTCCCATGCAGCATCCTTATTTCCAAATTGAAAAGCCATGGATCTGAAGGGTGGAATATTCAGTGGCGAGGGAATTGGATGAATAAATGGGTACAACTAGAGAGTTGTGGTCAACGGCTCTATGTCTCGGTGGAGGCTGGTGACAAGTGATGTCCCTCAGGGCTCTGTCTTGGCACTGATACTCTTTAATATCCTTAGCAATGACAATGAGGTTGAGAAAATCAGCCACATAATAGGCTGAAGCACAGCAAAGTTGCCCAGCAGGTCAAGGGAGGTGATTCTCACCCTCTACTCTTCCTTTGTGAGACCCCACCTGGAATACTCTGTCCAGTACTGCATTTCTCACCTGCTATCATATCAATTTGTTACATCCTTTCAAATTCATGACAAACAGTTTTTGTGCATGGGAGAACTGTGTTTCTCAACATATTAATTTTGTTTTGACATTTGCTCTGTTAGCAGTATAATGATCAAAAGAAACAATCATTTTTTAATATTTTCATTTCTACTGAAGGTGATTAAAAACTAATTGTCATTTTGTGATTCTATGTGTTGAAAATGTTCATGACAACATAAAAAATTGTTTTGATAAAAGCATAATATTTTTGAAACAGAGTTATCAAAAGTGAAGATGGAAAGAAAATGAAATTCAAAACAGCAATGCAATTTTGTAAGAATATTTGACTAGAAAGTTTTCCGATGTAGTCTGAGCTTCACCTTATCTCAGAACTAGCTCACAAGCATTTTGTTTAGAGTGGCTGACCTAATCTCATTAGTTATAAAGAAAATTCAAATGGTTCAGAAGTTGGATGCTTCGGTAAGTTAACTAAATCACATGAGATAGGGAGATGCAGGTGATATTCTCCTGAATAAAGAGCATTTTTGATCCTGTTAGAAGCGTTTTTCCTGCCAAAATACTAAGCAGATTATTCTGGCTTTTTTTTCATTTAATAAAAACGATGTGCTGGACACAATGACATGCTGAAAGAGTGTTACTCAAAACACTGAAACAGAAAAAGGACGTCAGGTGTTAGTATTTCTATTTTAAAGAAATATTTTCATGGGGAGGCAGTATTTTTAATATAAAAAGACTAGGAAAACAGAAAAGCAAAGTACATTCTAAAATTTTCACTTTCCTGATACCATGCTTGTGAAATACACCATTGAACTTCTAGAATCAAATACTACAGTGTGCATACCTGCAGGTTTTGTGGACTTTTAGAAATAGAAGAGAGGTCATGTACAACTTTAATACAGATAAACCTTTAAATTGTGATCTAGCGGAATTTCTGTAGTTCATGATAGAGTATCCATAAAAGACGGAGAAAAAAACCCCCAAACTTATTCAGAATTTGCTTCCTGCAGTGCTTGTCAAGAGCTGCTCCAGAAGTGTCATAGGAAGCCCACAAAACGATTTTCTGCAAAGTTCATAACCAAACCCATGCATGTATACTTCCCCATGGGCAACTATCAATTACATCTGGGCAGAATCAAACTAGTAAACAAATATTCAAAGTTATTCCTAAATTTTGAGCAGTTCTGTGTGAAAACTAGTCCTGTAAACGAAGAATACAATAGTTTTGGAAACCACTGTCAGTGGTTACTATACTTTAAGGTGGTATCCTCATATATATATACATATATCAATCATACAATTTAAAAGTGTAGAGCAAATACTGCTCTAATTCGCTCTCCTGACTCTAAGAATCCTTCAGCTATACTACTTAACTTAAGCAGCTGTATCCAGGTCCAAGTTCTGCTCTATTCAGTCCTTTTCCCTCTTGCATAAAGAAGTTATCGTGTCTTCTCTCAGCAGTAAGGTTAAATTTTACAGAAAAATATTTCAGAAATTCTTGAGTGAAAATTAAAAAAAAACAAAAAAAAAAAAAACCACCAACAGAAGATCAGGGACCACATAGGCATTTAAACTGAATTTTAATACCTAAAGTAATTCTGTCATGTTTCAGTAGCTAATGTATAGTTCTATAGCAAAATATTAGTTTACAATTTATAAATGAACATGAGATATCTCTTTTAAACAGAAATAAGATTCCCAACTACAGGGGCAATTGTCTACAACTTTACTTTTGATATTAGTCCTCTGAGTCTGTAACAGTGTAAATTCTGTCATTGAAAAACAATGACAGCTAAAAGAATCCAGACCAAATTTCATCTCTAGTTTATTTTTTCCTATTTTTGGCATTCCAGTTTACTCTTCAAAAAACAAGTGAGATCTCTGTTGGGGAAATAGTGTTTGTTTGTTTTTTTTTTTTAACCTTTATGAAGCTTCCTGTGCAGTAAATGTAGCAACTCTTTTACTCAAAATAAGATTCTTATTTGAGAAAATTATTTTATGGAGGGGGAGTGTTCTTTTTCTTCATAGGCAGCAATCAGATTTTAATCTTAGTTGAATTCTGTGGTGGCCCTTAAGTGACTAAGGTATTACAGTTCGTATATAATGCAGCTTGGCATGCCCCTGCTTTTTGGTGGCCAGGTGCTTATTAAGCAGGTGCTTATAACAGTGTAATGTTTGTCATGGTTACAATTTGGTCATATGAGTACATTAGGAGGCATGTGGTTGGTTGATGTAGTTCAAGTTGATCCACTTTATCTGAGCGCAGCCTCATCTTGAGTTTTGGGTGCCATCATCGAAGGATATAAAGCTATTAGAGAGCATCCAAAGTAGGGCTACCAAGATGATGAAGGATCTTGAAGGGAAGCCATACAAGGAGGGCTGAGGTCAATTAGTGTCTTCAACCTGGAGGAGACTGAGGAGAGACTTCACTGCAGTCTACAACTTCCTCATGAGGGGAAGAGGAGGTACAGACACTGATCTCTGCAGTGACCAGTGACAGGACCTAAGGGAATGGTCTGAAGTTATGTCAAGGAAGGTTTAGGTTGGATATTAGGATAAGTTTTTCACCCAGTGTGTGGTTAGTCACTGAAACAGGCTCCCCAGGGAAGTGGTCACAGCACCAGCCTTCCAGAGTTGAAGAAATGTTTGGACAATGCTCTCAGGCACATGGTGGGATTCTTGGGATGTCCTGTGCAGGACCAGGAGTTGGACTTGATGATCTTTGTGGGCTCCTTCCAACCCAAGATATTCTATGATGTGCATGGAGAAGAAAGTGCTCCCTAAACAGACAATCTCTCTGAATCCCTAGAAGGGACCCCATGGAGAATAATTTCATAGAGATAAGAAACTGCTGGCTAGGTGATGATTTAGAAATGGAATGCAAACCCCCCTGTTATCTCTTTGTAATATTATTGGTCCATTTTCTTTTAGCATCAATAGGCTGACTTTGAATGTAAATCCCTTAGGGATTGGTTAGGTTTAGAATCCCTTTAGTAATTGGTGCAAATTGTAAAACCCCTAAAAGATATATAAACCCCTGGAAACTTTTAAACTTTGGATATGTTAGTAGGATACCTTTGTAGCTAATAAACTGCAGATTTGTGCTTACTTCGTATCTCGGTCTCTTCATTCTTCTGGTTCACGGAGCTCGGCGGGTCAACGAACAATCTGAGCACAGCTAGCCAGGTCCGTGTCACTGAGGGCTGCGAAAGCAGCCTGGAGACCCCTGGGCCCCCCGAACCACCAGCGACACTAAGATACTATGATTCTAAGAGATCATGTGGATATGTATTTACCATAGAGCCATCCATTGAAAGACCTGATTTAGAAAACATTCCCTGAGTATATAAAGATCAAAGTAGGTTGCCATAAAATAAATATTCTTTCATTCTTCTCATAAAATTATACTGCTTTCTCTTTCTTTTTTTCTTTCTCTTTTATGTCTATCACATGGGCAAGAATTGTCCCAACACATAGAAAAAAAGAAAACCAAATTTGAGATTTGGGATACTACAGCAACTCTGGAATCCAAAAACATATGATACTGTTTGGTGGTGCACATATTTGAGATTTCAATATGTCATGGTAACCGCATTCCAGGACCACCAGCTTGCTAGCAAATGTTGGCCAACAGTTAAAGCTGCTCCACTCTAACTATATAGTAAGTAAATTTGCTTTGGCATGCTGATATTTGGATTTTCTTTGCACATTTTATCTATGCATTAGTATTACAAAACTGCATGGGGTGTTTAAATTTTAAAACATACTATACTAATCTTTCAAAAAAAATCATTAATTTGCATACTGTAAATGAATACTTTCATACAGTTAAAAATACTGCAATGGAATGGACTTTCAGCATATGATGTAGTGTCCTGCAGAATATCAGCAGTAGGAAATGTATCTTTCATGACATATACATTTAATTTATAGGATTAAAGTATTTGCTTTGAAAATTTAGTCTCTATGTCTGTCTATCAACCTTTCAACTAGTACAATGCAATTTCTATAGATGATGCTCTGTCTTATTTTAGAATGAAAAGAACTATACAGATTTAGGTTTCCAGAAGTATTGCAGTGAGCCTGTGTTTCTATTTCATTTAGGGACTGCAGTAATCCATTGGTAAGTATCTATTCTGTGTGCCATTATAAAATCTACTTTAATTCTAACATTTTACCATACATTTAATTGCTATTTCATTTAGGGTAATTTCATACAGAAAAGGGCTATAAAATTTAACAGGCAATGATAACTCTCTTAGTTTCAGTTAACCAAGACATGAAATTTGAATTTAATTCATGTTATATAGTTAATTGTCCTTGAAAGTGAAGAAAGAAAGGCAAGACACTGGGAAAAAGATTTTAAGGTTGTATGACTTCATTGTATTTCACATCAGGGAAATATCAGTCTGTAAAACAGTCAATGTACATCATTCCTTCTCCATAGCTTTGCCTAGACAGGAATTTCATTATTCAATTAGAACACAGGATGCTTTCTATAGGTGGTAGGAGCAGGGACAGTGTATAAAAGAATTTAAAATCAGGTCATGAGGTGATGGCATGAGGAAAGTCAAAATTCAGCTGGAATTTAAACTTGCAAGTGACAGTGTGGGCAACAAGACCTTCTACCATTGCATTATTTCAAACATCTGAGGAAAATGGAAGCCCATTTCTCAGTGAGGATGGTGATTTAGTGGCTGTGGACGTAGACTAGATTGAGGATCACAGTGCTTTCCTTACCCGAGCTTTTGCAGACAAGATCTCACAGGTACCTGTGACCAGAGGCAGAATTCAACAAGGAGGAGGATGACCAGATGAGGAGAATTGAATCAGGGGTTACTAGGAGAGATTTCAACCCGTGCAAGACCGCCATGGTCAGTTCCAGGTATGGCCAATGTATTTACAAGGTCTCAATCTATTGTCTTCAAAAGGTTTTGAAGATTGGAGAGGCCACTAAAAAATGAAGAAAGGCAAATCCTGTATCCATTCTCAAAATGCTATGGCACAGTGATTCAGGAAACAAGAGTCTCATCAGTTTCACTGTAATCCATGTGAAAATCCCAGAACAAATATCTTTCAGATATCATTCTTGTCCTTCAGCAAGAAACAAAATATCTTGGAAGGGTTGTTTTAAAAGAGCAATTATAATAGCACCAAAAATTATTTGGTTCCCACATAAATGATGGATGACTTTCCCATAGCTTTCATTGGCACACTAAGGTGGACACCAATCCTCCAATTTTAAAAAGTTGTAATAAGTAAATTTTGTAATAAGGAGATATTTTCACTTTATTTATAAACCTGAAAGATGCTTGTTTTTTGATGCTACAAACATCTTACAAGTCACCTGCTTCATTAGAGAGCAGCAGATGGATTAACTCTCTGAGAGGTCCTTCACCCTTAAAATAATCACTGCAATTTTCCAAGAAATTTTTTAACCCAAACGCAATGCAAAAATTTGGGATTTTTCAAATAAACAAAATTATTAATTCCTCCATTTTCTTTAAATGAATAAATAAATAATTTTGTTTTTCTTTCAATTTAACCTGAACTTAGTGCATAACAAATAGACAAAATAAAGTCTAAATATTTGATTTAGTCAATTGGGTTTTTTTCCAACTAAAGCTTTTTTTTTGCTTTCGTGTTTATTTTCATGTTTGTGTAAAAAAATTGATTTAAACAACAGCTTTATTTTTTTCTTATAAGAAGTTTTGTTTCTGCCTATGTTGTAATTTTTGGTAAAAATTTCAAGGATTTTTTAAAATGCATCTCACAGTTTAAGTTTAGTAGTCCTCAACTTTTTTTTCTAATGAAATACAGCATTCTTTCTCATCAGATTAAAATAAAAGAAATCAATGTATTTTATTAAACAGTTGTCACAAAATAAAACAAGAAATTTTTGCTGCAAAAAAAAAGCTGAAAAGACATGAAAAATACAAGTAACAAACACTCTTCTATCAGTTCTATTTTGTCAATGTCTTTGAAGAGTTAATTCCATTCATTGACTTTACACTTGATCAATGTATCAAAGCTAAACATCATTAATGTACTATGACAGTTAATTCCAGACCACTTTGTTTTTCCTTCCTTGACCTTACCAAAGTTTCTGGCTTCTTCTCTGATGTTCAAATACCCAAGAAAATATAACAGATAACAGAAGAGGCAGGTTTCATGTAGACGCTCCTACAGCTATCCCACTTGCAGCTCAGAAATTACACTGTTTTGCCTACTCTCTCTGTATTCCTGCTTGCTTCATTAATGACAGTGAACAGTTCTCTGTAAAACAGCTTTCACATGGACGGAACAATAGACCTTTAACACTGATAAATAACTTCAGAGATTAAACCAAGCTGCAAGGAGCATAAGCCCATTGAACAAGTCGATAGCATGCATATAATGAGATTTTGTGTAACAGTTATAGGTCAGAGAATGACAGCCATGAGAATAATTTTAAAACCATGAGAGTTGAAGTAATAGCTTTTCTTGGATGGGGGAAAATCATTTGGTGTTTTATAAGGCAGTAAGAGCATTTTAACACCGATTTAAAAGCATTTGATGTGTCCTGCATATTTTCCAAATTAATTGAATTTATAATGTCAAATTGTGCCACAAATTTAATTTAAAACTGTTGTAAGAAAAGACACAGAGCTAAGAAATTATTAAGCACATGAGAATAGTATTGACTGGACAGTTTCACACCATGTCAGATTTTTAATATTGGGCTGATATCTCAAGAATTAAGATAGCTGTAATTCATCAGTGACAAAACTAAAGAAGATAGGTACCAGCGGCCTTCTGATCAGAGAGAAAAAGCTGTTTCACTAGCAGAGCTGCAGTAAGCACCTTTCTCTTTAGATTTGAGAGCTGTGACAAAGAAAAGCTCTCCAAGCATGAGAGCTCGCTGCTATTAACCTGGTTGGCCTGGAACAAGCAGGAACTGATAAGCCACTGATAAAGAATGTCAAGCTGCCCCGGTCAGGAGAGGCCAATCAATTGCAATGATCATACAGAAATCTTGTTTTGAACAATATCCTGTTATTTCATTGCATGCCTGTGATAGTATGAGTATGAGGAAAAGAAAATCAGTGAAGGTTGAGTAGATTTGAGAAGCATGGAATAAACGTCTAAAGAGCACACTTTAATTGTCACCATTCTGTGGGAATCTAAAAGAGCTACAGATGAGAGAAAACTCATACAAAATGTCTGATATTTTTCTGCATATAAGTTTTTTCATTAGCTAAGAGCATGGGCATTTGGTGAAGTGTAAAAAGCAGGGGAAGAATAATTTTGGAATTAATAGAAATTTGGTGCTGATATCTAATAGTTTCTGTTATTTTCAATCAAAAATATGTTTAAGACCGGTATATTGCAGGAACATTTCCTGCTTCATTCCACCCTCTGTTCCTCTATGTTGCCCCCAAATGATATAGAGCACCTTTCAGACTCTGCATATCACTCAGAAGAATATCTCTTTTCTCTTAGGAGGGTCAATCTTTCCAGCTCATTTGGGTTGAGAAAAAAATTGTTTTCCATTGGGAGATATTCATTTAGTTTCTTATGGAAACTGGAGCCTCCATGTAAAAGGATTGCATTACACAAACATCTAATTCTGGAAAATAGTGTAGCTTCTGTGGGATTCCTCTGTGATATAAGAAAACTGATGTAAAATGTTTTGACAGATGGCTGCTATTTAATTTGAGATTCCTGCAGAATAACTTGGAGATATGCACTATACTCTGTTCTTTGATGTTGGTCACTGAAAGCTGTGCTCTAAACACAAAGTACTGAATAATGTTACTGTGTATCTTTTGTGTTCAAAATCATTAGGAAATTTTAACAATTTGAGCTTTAAACTTGCTTCGATATAATTCATTTTTTTATAGAAAATGTGAATAATAATTCTTCACCTTATATGGGTGTTCTGAAGATGACTTCTGGAAAGGAATAAGAGCATTGATGTTGAAGCACCTGAGGATGAGTTGTTATAAAAGAAACCAAACCAAACATCACAAAAGCCCAGACTCAGTTATGCTGTATTTTGTGTTTGTTTATATAAAGCAAAGAAATATGAAGAGAATAAACATAAATCCTGAAAAATAATTTCTCTGTGAATGATAGAATGATATTACTATGGAAGTGATCATAAAATATATCACTATTATGAAAATATATGTAAACAAATACATGGAAATATGTTGAATTTCCTCTTACTTTTGAGTTCTTGGTTGACAGCATTCTAACAACTTTTATTTTTAAATCTGTATTAGAAGATATCTGAAGATATGTGTCAAAGTAATGCAGAAAATATTAGAGGCTATTGTTAATAAGTGGGTTATTATTTCAAGCAATTCATAAAAGGTGTTGCCATTGTTCAGTATTTTGTATACCTTTACAGAAGATTTCAAACAAAAAATAGAGCTCACTTATAAAGTAGAAATACACAGATAAGCCTTAAATAAAGTCACCCACTGCAAACACTAAGCTTAATTTTACATGCTTGGTTATTCAGGTATCCAAAGGACAGTTTAATATTCATTCAGGAATAATTTATTCAGTTAGACATAAACTTAATGAGCAGTAAGTTAAAATCGTTGTACAGACTGTTAACAGACATTTGAGGTAGAAGAAAAAAGCGATGAAGCAAATCAAACTGATAAACAGTGACAAGTCCAGTTCTTTAAAATGACAAAAAAGACAAAGTGATTTGTACAAAACTCTTGAAATACCAAGTCTGTAATCATTATTCCTAATATGCCATGTGTAGTCACTGCAAAAAGGCAGAAGTAATCTCTATATTTAGATTCTAAATCTAGCAGAGCAGTTACTCCTAAGTAGAGGTATGAATGGTTTATCACAGAGTAACTTAATGGTTAATATTAGAAGGAACCTCTGAAAATCACTGGGTGCAATACCTCTGCTCAAGGACCATTTACAACCAGTTTCCCAGGTGCATTTCCAGATTTCTTTCAAATGTGTTCAAAGTGGGAGACTCCACAAACTGCCAGGACAACCTGTTCCAGTGCTTGATCACTCTGACATTAAGAAAGTATACCCATAAATACTATTATATTGAAATACAATCTAAAACATAGTTTCCAAAAATAAAATCAGAAAGATAGTGTAGATATGTAATAAAATAATGTTTAATACAATTTTACATATACATGCATATATATGTGAAATTATGAGCAAGACTGCATAAATTCAATAGTATAGCTTGTACCATGGTGCTGATATGGATGAGATTACTGTGTGAACATGAAGAAATCAGAGAAATTCAATGGCAAAAGATGCTAAATAAAAATAAGAGAATTGCCCACACTGAGAAAAAGTAGTTGTATAATTCAAACAGGAGATGAGGTTCTAAACTGAAAAATTCTAAAGAAATCTTATGAGTCTACACAATCTTACAAAGGAATTATATACTCAAGCTATGCTAAGGAACATACACTGTGATTAACAAGGGAGAGAGCCTCTGTGACTGTTTGGACATTTAAGTACTGGAACAAACTGCTATGGGAGAACATGAAATCATCTTTGTATGGGATAATAAAACCTAAACAGAATCCCACGTATTACTGAGAGGTGTGGAATATATTTTTCCCAGATAAAAAAAATGAGACAGTAACCATTCAGGGATTTTTATTGCAAAATTATTCTATGTGCTCTACATTACTCTCTTCTTCACCCTCAAAACAAGCAACTACACAAATGAGTCTCTTCATTTCCAGCTTGGTTCACACTTTAAAAGAGGCTCCATTTTTCAGAAGCTTTGCTTATTATTATTCCAGAATTTTCAGTACGTATTTTGTGGCTTATATAAGACAAGATGGCAAACTGAAATGCAAAATGTTGCTCTTTTTTTGCATAAAATCATTCTGACAACAGAATTACCCTAGAAACTAAGTAGAAAAAAAAAAAAAAAAGAGATATTTTAATATATCATTGATTTTAGTTGATATATAATTCTAGTGTAAGCATTTTAAAATATTTTTCATTAGCAATTGAAAAAATTTCTTTACTCTCATTATTTTCTAATCTGTAGAAATATAGCAGTATAAAAGTATAAAAATAACACTTAAGAGGGTGTATGTGAAAAAAGAGAAAGAAAGGTTAAGAATAAAAAGATATCACCACCTATGGATCCAGCGGCAAGACCTGATAATTGCAATTTTGAGTCCTTTGGCTGAAGTGATGATTACTTTCTTGATCCATTGGGCTGGGGAAAAGTCCATGAAACAAATTTTAGTGGGTTAATATTAGGTCAGGCTCAGGTGGAATGCCCAGGTACCTCTCCTGGAGGGAGTGAGGGTTCTTAACATTGTGGATCTGTTGGAACACTGTGGATCACAAACAGTCCTCTGGTGAAAGGCCCCTGAAATTATTCTGGGATACTTTGAGGGGTGTCTTTTATGGTTTATGGCCCCTTCTAAGACATGACAGGTGCCTCTCATATCATCATATTTGAGCCAAGTAGGCACATCAGGAGGGATGAATGCCTTCAGGCTTACAGGTGCATGTTTGGATGCACCTTTCCTGGGAAGTTTCCACACCTGAGCCAGTTGTGTAAGGAAGGACATTGACATGATAAAAAGCACAACCTCACCTCACAGGACCCACTTTCTGTGCCTGTTCCCTTATCTGGCTCAAACCCCAGCTTGCAGCCTCCAGAGGTGCACCTGGGCTGTTACCTCACACACTGCCGCTAAAGCACCTGCTGCTTTTGCAAACAGCCAATTGTTTGAGTCATTAACCACTAACATTTCAGTATCTCACAACCTGCTCTTTTCAAATTTCATCATTTCTGGTAGGTGGATTTTTTAAAGCACCCGAACTCGATATTCCTTTCAGACAAGATGGGTAGTTCAACAGACGATGTAATCTGCAATCTGATTGACAATGCCTTGGTTGTGGTGATTTTTCTCTGCTTGTAAGGAACACAATTACCCTGTTAGCTCCTTCCATTGAAAATAATGACAAGAGTTCAGTTCCTGGTCTTAAGAGTGTAGCTAATGATTACAAAATGGATAATATTAAGATTTATCACCATTAGATAAAATGCCACTTTGAAAAATTATGTCCAAAATTTTCTTAACATGAAACATATTCCTTGGGCTTTTTTTCTCTTTTCTTTTCTTTTCTTTTCTTTTCTTTTCTTTTCTTTTCTTTTCTTTTCTTTTCTTTTCTTTTCTTTTCTTTTCTTTTCTTTTCTTCTCTTTTCTTTTTTCTTTTCTTTTTTCATCATTGCAATATTTCTTATGTTACTGAATTAATAAGGTCTCTGTGAACTGCAAAAAGGTAAATGGCATTTGACTATCTACTCTTTATTTTTTTTCTGAAGTTTCCTCTCTAAATTTATTCATCTCTATCCACAGAGGAAAAGTGAGTTTTCCAGAAAAAATAAAAAATTTTCTCTAATCTTTCTGTTTCCCTGAATTATACTGAAATACACTGCACTAGCTTATTGATCAAATAACACCTCCAAAAGGACAAAAAAAAAAAGAAAAAATACTAACTAAAGAGCCAAAATACAAAGAACTAGATTAACACAACTGAAATATAGAAGCTTGAGAAAGAAGATAAAAGTCAACAAGACAAATGTGGAGAGCAACATAAATCAGACAGAAAGCGTGAATGAAAATTCACTAAAGAACAGAGAATTTTGAAATTAGGCAACTGGAAAAGGTCATAGGAGCTATGGGTGATTTACACACTTAAGATTCTTAATGGAATGAAGACACACCAAGGTGGTGGAGCTGCAACCAGAGAGAAACAACTGCTATCTGATTTGATCCTTCCAGGTAATTATTCAGAAGTTATTAGTTGTCATCCTGGGGAGCCTGTAAGTCTGACCAATAGAATGTGAGTGAAACATAAAATGCATATTTTACAGTGACTCTTGAATTTGGAAGCTATATTTTTTCCTTGCGATGTTCTTTTTCACTTCTTAATTTATTCTTTTGACAAAATATTTTGTGTGAGGAAGTTTTGGGAACAAGAAAGGAGGATTTTGGTTATTGGAGTTTTTAGTGACCAAAATGAAAGAGTGAAGCTTCATTATACACTAGACCAAAATATTAGTGATAGAACATACTCCACATTTGTATTTTAAGAATAATAATATTGTTTTCTGAATCATAATATAAAAACAGCTATAAAAATGATAAGGCTTGTGGAATGAATTCTGAAAACTTTTAAACCTAAAAAACTAACTATAAAAATAATAAGGTTGTGGAATTAATTCTGAAGATTTTAAACTTATGGTGATTTAGACATTCAACAGCATCAGCTCATCAGTGGATGTTCACTAGTTCATATGATTTTCTGCAGAGGCTTTTACTTTTTATGAACAGACTTTCAGCTTTGTCTCCACATAAAGTACATGCTCAGAAACGACAGCTTAGGGTTTGTGCCATGAGATATGATGACAGTACTCATCCAGTTGGTTTAGAGGTGACTTTGTAAGAATGCACAATGTACGTGATGATGCCTTGGCTCTCTCTCCATCAGCCTTGGGGTTCCCGGGAAAGCCCTTCCACTAGTGTCTCCTGTGCAATGATTCTCTTGTTGACTTTTGTTTTATGGTTGGTTTGGTTTTTTGGGGGTTTTGCTTTGTTTTGTTTTGTTTGTTTTTTTTTTCCTTTTTGGCACAGGTGAATTCCAAGCAGCAATTTGACTAGCTCTGGACTCCTTGCTTTTAATCATCCAGTTCGTTATACCTGTATATTCTTTTCATATCTTAAATTACAGAATCTCTTGAAAGTCCTATAAACTTACATATGCCTGTTTCTAGGAAGAAACCAGAAACAGAATTGTTAATATGTGGCTGTGGTTTAGATCAAAATTACATAGTGTTTGACAATTGTTTGCAGGGAAATTGCTTCTGTATAACTTGATGTAACTGAAGACTGTAAAAGAACTGTATTGAAATTGTATGTATACTTTCATTTTTTTAGCAGAGGCTATCTTTTCCTTGATAAAGAATGAGTGCTGGTGTATTGAAGAAACAACTTACGTTAGAGAGTTACATTCAAAAGAGAAACAAGCTTATAATTCCCAGTGTTAGGACTAATCTTCTTTAGAACAAAGTCTTAGTCATGTTAGGCAGAAGACTGGGACCTCCTCCCACTTTTTTCATGCCTTTTCATACTTCCAACTTAGCAGAGAACAACCTCATAGGAGCTTAAATGCTGCAGTTGGGTACCTTAGACATCCATGGAGGTATAGAAAAGGATCCAGATCAAATAACATGAAAAAGTCCAGACAAAAAGACAAAACAATAATGACAAAAGAAAAAAAAATATAAAAATAAATCCTCCAGTTTATACTGTTATACTTAATTTTCAAGATCTAACTAAACATATGAATACTAGGCTCTTCCTTGTTTATAATTAAATAGCTAAGGTGTTTCTGCAACCATTCAGCAGCTGTATTGAAAGTGTTCAATACAAACATTTGACTGAATTGGCTGTACAGTTTAGTTCAGTCAAAATTTTATTTTTTTTTTTAAATCATTACATGTGATTTATTATCACTTCTGTGTACCAATATCTGTAGAATGCTGCCATTTAACATTCAAAGTATTTTTTGTCCTACAGATGCAATTAATCTAAAAATATTCCCATATTATGAATATTTTTAAGTGTATTATCAAAGGTATTTTTGTATGTGTAAATATGCATTTGAGTACTACAACTGGGTAGTATTTCCTCTATTGTTTTTCTTAAATTAAAGGTAGGTATGATACAAGAAAAGTAATTTGTTTATCATCTAATTTGTAAATCAAAACTTTTCTGTCCCACATTCCCAAGAAAATACCAGCCCAAAAGGATCTTCTTGTTTTATGGTGTTGTTTTTATGACATGGTAGGATGGGTTGAGGAGGGGGGAGCAGTGGATGTTGCCTACCTCGACTTCAGCAAGGCTTTTGACACTGTCTCCCATAAAATTCTCGTGAGTAAGCTCATGTGTTGAATGAATGAAAAGTGAATCAAGAACTGGCTGCATGGCAGAGCTCATAGGTCAGAATTCAGTTGGAGGCTGCAGTCATAGGCATTCTCCAGGGATCAGAGCTGGCTCTGGCCTTATTCAGCTGGTTTATCAATGACCTGGATGAAGGGATAGAATGTACCCTCAGCAAGTTTGATGATGATGCAAATTCATTCCCTGGGGCCTTCATAGGCTGGAGAGTTGGATGGAGAGAAACCCAATGAGGTTTGACAAGGACAAGTGCAGAGACCTGCACCTGGGAGGAATGATCCCAAGTACCAGCACAGGTTGGGGNTCAACAGGAGGAGAAGCAATGGCCATAAAATGAAGCACAAGAACTTCCAACTCAAAATGAGGAAGAACTTTATGTTGAGAGTGGCAGAGCACTGGAACAGGCTGACCAGGGAGGTCATGAATTCTCCCTCTCTGGAAAGATTCAAAACTCATCTGGGCATGTTCCTGTATAAATGCTCTAGGTGACACCAGCTCGGCAGGAGGGAGGACTAGATGATCTGCAGAGGTCCCTTCCAATCCTAAAAATTCTGTGATTCTGTTTATCAGAAGACAATTTTGTAGGGGAATTTTTTAAAAATACTAATGTAAAAATGTTAAAAACTCACAGAAGTGAATAAAAACATCTAAATCTAAACCAGTTTATTTTATGTTGCAGAAGAGTTTTTAACTGACCTACACTACCACTGTTCATTTTAATAAAAAAAAAAATCTTATCTTTATATTCATGGTATATGTATTGATACACAATATTATATGCATATCAATTATACAACTGTTTTCCACCAACTCTCGCAGTTTAGCTGCTGTGCATTTTGAAAGCTGATAATATTTTATTGTGTTAAATACCATTGAAATGATTTCTGAAACATCCTAAGCACCTGATATAAATCAGGTGAGCAGATTTTAAGTGTCTAACCTACTTAAAAGCACATCTAAACATCTTAGAAGACTATTTTCAGGCACATAGTTGTATTTTAAATCTGATGCTTAAAGAAGGACACAATATAGAAGTGTCTTTAGAAAGAGATAATGAGTAGAAGAATAATATAATGAATTGCTATGCCCAAATAATGTTGTCGTGAGATAATAAAAGCATGAAAAATAAAATGTGAAATTGCAGGGGGATAATGAGAGGACAGACAAGAGATCTAAGCTCCTTAGACAAAAAGGCTGAGAACTAATACTATGTGGGATACTTTTCAACTGAGAAGCATGACAGTAAAACAGTCTCATTTTTTTAATGCATGAGAAACACTAACACAAAACCAGAAAATAAGCTTTAAGATCTCTCTCTTCTAAGCTCTCCCCTCATTAAAAGCCCAATAGGAGTTTTGATCTGTTGACACAGTATGAATAGTAACTCTAAAGATCACAGCTATTTCTGTCATTTATTTTGCCAGTAATGAAGAACTTGGGCATAAAGAACATGTATACAAAGAACAGATTAATTACTCAGGGACAATAAATTAACGTGTACATTATGACTGGCATTAGCAAGCTATTCCACCCTGGAAAAATAAATATTCTTATTTCCACTTTTCCTAGCCTGAAGTCAACACCAAGGTTGCCAATTTAAAGGTTAAGTTGGTGTTTTTCACCTTTAAAGATTCTTCCTTTCAGTAGTTCAAACCCCCACAATACACATGTGCATCCAACTCAAACTTACCATGAAAGATCAAAAAATTTTTAACTTCTCATTTGAACAAAAAAAAGGTGATTTTAGTTCAAAAAACAATGCTACATAGATTTGTAGATGCAATCACTTTATCAATAATATTCCATTTTTAAATAAATCATCATCTTCTCTTTTTAGTTTTCAGAAAGGAATATCCTCCAGATAAAATGCCAGTCTTAGACAGCATGCTTTACTCTAAGCAAGATATGTTCAAGTACATATTGAATTAAGGAAAAATGTATTTGTTATTAGCAATGTCCAAATGATTTTTAGTGAAATCTGAGAAAACAGAGAATTTGTGGAACACCACAATAACCTTGTTCGGTTTTACTGAAAGAGCCATATTCCAGTGGAGCAAAGCAAAGTTCTACCTGTATCTGCTGATTTTAAGTTTAGTGTTGTATTTGTACACTTTCTCTGTGAATCATATACACCAAAGTGTCAGTTACTTTGACAGAATTTCCTTGAAGTCTCATAATAATATTTTAACCGCTGTCTCTATCAACACTGAAAATAAAGCATTAACAGACTTTGTAGCCTGAGACCTAACAAATCAGATTATCAGACTTCAGTGGCCTTTATGGCCTAGAGACATAATGCCCTTTTCCTTTCAGATCCCCAAAAGCTGTACTTTCAGTAGCACTGACGAGCTAGCTGAAGATCTTGAGTTACATCTAAAAAATAAAACAAACAAAAACCCAAAAAACCCACAGGATTTTTACTGTTGAATTATCTATTTCGTTCAGATGATAAAAGTTAAGCAAAGAAGAGAAGTACACAAATATACATGAGCTTTATTCTAGTAAGATTTTCTGATAGTGGACTTTGAAAAAATCAAAGACAATTCTCTTGTCTCCTGCATAGACAGTTCCTCAAAACTATGACCATTCAGATGAAGACCCTGGGTAAATAACGTTGCCTGTCTCAAGCACATTTCTTCTTTCTTTTCAAGACAGCATCACTGTTGAAAATTCCATACAGTCTCTATTTATTTTCTTTGGAAACTTGTCTCCATGTCATAATTTCACTTGCTTATTTTTGACAACGAGATAATGGTGTTACCTAGTTCCCTAATGAGGGGAACTGTGAAGGAAGGCGTTCAATATAATACTCTGTCGGGAAAATTTTAACCACATTTTATGACTTTTGGTAGTAGTTAAGAGGTAAAAGGCTCCATGCTGCTGTAAAGGAGGATTAGTGGCTTATTTACTCTTCAGCAGTGTGGTTTTGCCATTAACCTACAAACCAAGGTGTTTCCTTCAGCTCATCCTGTTTAGGTGGGTGCTCAAAGGAGGCCATGTCCCCATTGGAATCCTATACTGGAGGCAAGCTCATGGCAGGACCTGTGGCCCCATGGAGAGATGGATCCATGCTGGAGCAGGTTTGCTGGTTGGACTTGTGATCCTATAGGGATCCCATCTGTGCCTGAAGGGCTGCACCTTGTGGAAGGATCCCATGCTAGGGTGAAGGTGAGCCTGGGAAGAAGGGAAGGGTGGGGCAAAAGTTGAAAGATCTGTTTTTATTTGTTGTTAACCTACTCTGACTTTTGATTTGCAATAAATTAAATTAGTATCCCCAAGCCCAGTCTGTTTTATCCATTATAGCAATTGGTGACTGATTCCCAGTCCTTTTCTCAACCCACAAGCATTTTATCATATTTCCCATTCTATCTGTATAAGGAGGAAAGTTGAAGAGCAGCTTGGTAGACACCTGGCAGCCAGTCAAGGTCAACCCATTATAGAATCTCAGATCTTTTGATGAAATGACAAAACGTGCTTAAACTCTCATAACTGAGTTTGAAAATACCTTATACATAAATACAGAATGTTAAGTTATACATTGTTAATGCATAACCTATATTGCACTTACTTGCAATTGCCCTTTTCTTGACAATCATCTTATTAGTGCAGAAATGCAAGGTTTATGTGAAAATAATGTGCACGCAATAGAATATTTCACCTTTAGAGCTAGAAGTGGTCTACTACAATCTAAAGATGGAGAGAGTCATAGGGTAGCAGAGGCATGAATTCTCCTTGTGAAATCCCACTACCAATTTTAGATCTTATGTTCCAAAACCCAAAGTCTGGATTTAAAAAAAAAAATAAATANTGGAATCAACTTTGCTTTCCTTCCAATGTGAAAAGCAGTAAGAAGCCTTTCAGAAAGTCAGGGTAGAATTTTGCTCTGTTGAATAAAATGATTCAACTGTTACAGTGGAAAGACTGTGTATATAAGCCACAAATCAGTTAATAGCCAGCCATGGATATTGAAATGTGTTTTCTTCTGAGATAAAAGACTTGGATATGAAAGTAATCACCTGTCAGCCTTTTACTATGACAGAATAGGTCATTGTATCAGACAGAGTATTGTGCAGAGTGGAAAAAAAAAGAACCATCTTGTGGTTTTTTTTTTTTTTAGTTTGGTTTGTAGTTATTTNCATGTCATAATTTCACTTGCTTATTTTTGACAACGAGATAATGGTGTTACCTAGTTCCCTAATGAGGGGAACTGTGAAGGAAGGCGTTCAATATAATACTCTGTCGGGAAAATTTTAACCACATTTTATGACTTTTGGTAGTAGTTAAGAGGTAAAAGGCTCCATGCTGCTGTAAAGGAGGATTAGTGGCTTATTTACTCTTCAGCAGTGTGGTTTTGCCATTAACCTACAAACCAAGGTGTTTCCTTCAGCTCATCCTGTTTAGGTGGGTGCTCAAAGGAGGCCATGTCCCCATTGGAATCCTATACTGGAGGCAAGCTCATGGCAGGACCTGTGGCCCCATGGAGAGATGGATCCATGCTGGAGCAGGTTTGCTGGTTGGACTTGTGATCCTATAGGGATCCCATCTGTGCCTGAAGGGCTGCACCTTGTGGAAGGATCCCATGCTAGGGTGAAGGTGAGCCTGGGAAGAAGGGAAGGGTGGGGCAAAAGTTGAAAGATCTGTTTTTATTTGTTGTTAACCTACTCTGACTTTTGATTTGCAATAAATTAAATTAGTATCCCCAAGCCCAGTCTGTTTTATCCATTATAGCAATTGGTGACTGATTCCCAGTCCTTTTCTCAACCCACAAGCATTTTATCATATTTCCCATTCTATCTGTATAAGGAGGAAAGTTGAAGAGCAGCTTGGTAGACACCTGGCAGCCAGTCAAGGTCAACCCATTATAGAATCTCAGATCTTTTGATGAAATGACAAAACGTGCTTAAACTCTCATAACTGAGTTTGAAAATACCTTATACATAAATACAGAATGTTAAGTTATACATTGTTAATGCATAACCTATATTGCACTTACTTGCAATTGCCCTTTTCTTGACAATCATCTTATTAGTGCAGAAATGCAAGGTTTATGTGAAAATAATGTGCACGCAATAGAATATTTCACCTTTAGAGCTAGAAGTGGTCTACTACAATCTAAAGATGGAGAGAGTCATAGGGTAGCAGAGGCATGAATTCTCCTTGTGAAATCCCACTACCAATTTTAGATCTTATGTTCCAAAACCCAAAG
Organism: Toxostoma redivivum; assembly: GCA_013397375.1. NCBI lineage: Eukaryota > Metazoa > Chordata > Aves > Passeriformes > Mimidae > Toxostoma > Toxostoma redivivum. The sequence goes on from VXBI01002508.1 coordinate 234,146, forward strand.
TCTGGATTTAAAAAAAAAAATAAATAACCTACTATAAAAAATCTACAAAAGGTACATGTGCTGACATGTTATGATAATTAGACTCACTAAATACATATTCAGATTGGTTTTGCAAAGGATTTGAAATCACTGTAAGAAGACAACAGGAACTTTACCACCATTTTTACTTTCTCCTCCTAAGATGTATTTTTTCAAAACCTTCTGTTGCTGAGATTTGCTTTTAATAAACAGCTATATTTGAACAAGAATGAATTGATGCATTGTTATTTAAGAAAATAGTGTTCCACATCTTTTCCATCTTTTGAGACAGAATATTTAACTCCAGAGGGAAAAGCTGAAAACAATAGTCAAAATAGGGAAAGATTTGGAGGCTAGATAACATCCACTCCCCAGAGGAGGGAAAGGGAAAGGGAAAGGNGTAGTTATTTGTCTGAAGGTAGAGAATCTCTAAATTAAATAACTCAGCTTTTGTTTTGTCATTTCTATCTCTGTTCTACATAAAATCTGGGATTCATCAGGCCCTCTTCCCTTAATAGATCATCTGATAACTTTTACTATATCTATCCCCTATATGGTTTTCCTCTCTCAATGTGTTTCTGCACCTTGTATCTTGTCTTTCAGATTTTTTGTAGAGGCCTTCTGTAACTCTGTGTAGTCATTAGAGAAGTTAACTGCTATTAAAAAAGCACTAAAATCTTTAGGTCAAGCTGCCACAGGTTAGCTGGACTCCAGGGACAAGCTCTACTCCCTTCTGAACACTAACAAAACAAAACAAATCTTAAAGTTGTTTCTGTAACAAGTCAATAGGGCTAATTAAAAGTATAGTCTGCCTTTCTCAAATCATTCTGTTAGCCCCTGCAGACAATGCCACTTCTTGCACTGAAGCCCTAGGCAGCTACAATCAGATAAACAAGTGTACATTTATGGTTAATAACAGTCCTATCAGAGACATCACCTATGTTTTCACCAGCTACAAAGCCATAAAGTTTTATTTTCACTTAGACAAAAATTATGTGCAGTCACACCACTGTGAGAACCTTATAACTGAGACAGGTTAATTGAGACTCAAATGTCAGCACCACATTTTGTCTCCAAATGGCTTAGGAAGGAACAGTCTCAGGACTGAAAGTTGTACACATGTAAGTTACCTTTGCTTACAAGAAGAAGTGGGATTTATGCACTGTAGAAAGTGACTCAGAGTAGCTTTAAAATCTTTTGAAATATTGGGACTCAAAAGGAGTAGTGGGCATATCTCTATTCCTACACATGGAAAAGGCCATGGTGGGATTGTTATGTTAAATATATGAACTATGAATGCTGAAAAAGATTATGCTTAAACTAAGTGCCAGAGCAGTTAAAGTACAATCTTTGTTTATTTTCATCTTGTGTCTGAGGAAAAGTAAAACCAGAATAATTCACAGCAAGCAAACACGTCCACACATTCTAGAAGAATCCTGGGAAATTCTGATTGTGATTCAGTTTTTGTTTTAATGATGCTTCAGCTTTCCCCATGTTTAGAAAAAGATAGAAATACAGTACATGTATTTCTATGAATAAAGATTTTTTTTTAAATTTATAAATGTCTGAAAAAAAATCAATACACTTTTTTTATTACTCTTTTATTTAAAAATTGAAGTCATGCTATGTTTATTTGAAGTGCTCTGTATTTTCCTCTGGCATGCAAGATGGAATTGAAGGATATGATCCATTCTACTAAATTTGGAGGGTTGTTTTATTTCTGTTTGTTTAATTTTCCTATTTCCAGCTAGAAAAAGCCCCATCAATTTCCAGACATCTCACTCAAGTCTCCTGAGGCTTGGTCACACCATCTGTTTGGGAACTTTCTCATTATAGGATAAGTAAATAAGCATTAGATGCTGTGTTCATACTGTGAATATCTCTTACACTGTGGCTTTTCTATAAGTCTGGCAGATCCACTGCATATTTTGTTTTCACCCTACAAACCACTATGTGTGGACATGAAGATGGTTATAAGCTTTATTTCTGCTATATTGAGTCTCTGTTTATGCATTAACAAAAGACTTACAATTCTGAATTTAATAACAGTAAGAAAAATTCATTTCTTGGAGACTATTAGTTACACTAATGAACTCATAAAAATTATGCTTGAAAGAGACACATTTTAGAGCTTTTGTAGGTATCATCCCTCCTTCATACATGCCTCTTTAGTATTCTTAATTTTTCAAGATCAATGGAAGATTAAAACTCTTCTTCATACCTACATTCTTATTCTTTTGTGTTTTCACACCAGATGTTATTTACTTTTTCATTTTTCTGGTATTCAGGGGACAATGAGGAGGAGAAGGAGGAGAGAACAAGCACAGTGCTCACACTGATCTGTGTTTACTGTGGGGAAGACAGAACATGTTGTACTTCATATTTTGTGATTGACTTGCTGTCAAGCGCAAGAGTTCCATGGTTTCAGATGCATCTCCAAGAAAACCCCATTTCATGCAGTATGGATATTACCCTTGTAAAAAGATCCATACTGCCTAGAGTTTCATTATTGTGTTGAAAGCAGGTGCTCCCTTTGGTAATTGGGACCTAAGACTGTCAAACTACTTGAATTTTGAAAAGCCATGAGCTTGACAAAGAACCATCCATTGTATCTAAAACATACCACATTTCTACATATGCATTTTTTCTCCTCAACTTTGAGAAAACAAGGTCTGACCTTTCAGTATGGCTCACAAATTGTCTTGATTCACAATGTTACTGCAATATCAAATTGTTATAAAAACAGCTCTTGGAATAGTCAAGGATTTAAGTTACTTTCATGTAAGTACTTGTTTAGAAAATATTACAATCAAAGTAAAATATATTTCCCTCGAGTTTCTCCAATCTTAATTTTTTTCACATTATTCCATTGAAATATGTATTTTATGGTGTACATAAAATGCTTTCAGGATCTAACCTACTGTATGGATCATGTTGACTAGTTATTCAAAGAAAAGGTGTCTGAGAGTGGGAGATGTTAAACAACTAATGAAAAATCAAAGCAAAGCTTAAACAAATCTGTGGAATCGAGTTTTAGCTGAGAAATTAATGTGATCAGCGAACACTATTTTTCCAGGAATAGGGCTCTGAGGAATACAAACAACTAGGATTCAGTCTGGTTGGTGAATTAGCCATTTATTTATTGAGAGACATTTTCATTCCTCCTACCTCTGTTTGTCCTTTCTACAGCCTTTGTACCTAACAAGCTAATATCTCACACATTTTCCCAATGTTTTCAAATCTCAGTGGAATGATTCTTTGCTTTTTCTTTCCTTCAGAAATTTTTCATCTTTGATGGGTATTTCCTTTACCTCACTATTTTTTTTTCAATTTAGACTAGCAATTGTCTCCTGCCAAATTTTTTTAAATATTCTTTTTTTATATGGCATTTTCAAAATAACTTTATACCTCTGTCATCCATGACCAATTTTTATTAACTTGTACCCCTTGCTCCTTTATAGAACTGCACTGTTTTTTAAAAGGGAGAGGGGAGTCTAATGAAGATAATATTCAGAAGAATGCAAGGACGAATTGTAGGGAAAAAATATATTTAGTGCTGTTTATAGCTTCACCAGTTAGTTTTTCTTCACTTTTCAGAGGAAGAATTTTTAGCATTTTTAATTACTTTTTGATAATGGGTCAGTTATCACTTCTTCTGATTAATCAGCCAATGGAATACTTAACCCCCCAAACTAGAGTACCCAACACTCACCAATGGAGTCATAATGATAAAAAAAAGACTCTGTAATTGGTAAATCTCATCAACGAAGAATGCTATTGCTTAATCTTCTGTGGCAGGAACTTTGCACCACTTTGTCTGAATCTAGTAATGACAATGAAAAAATATTTCTAAGTCCATGCAGTTATGTTAAAGAAGAAGTACAGCCCTCTTCCTCAAATTACCTATTTCATATTGCTGCTGAAAATTTTCCAAATTAAATTAGTAAGTGTGTAAACACAGTAGAGCACCGTGTTTTGTGCTTTATATAAAGGAAAACTTAAATATATTTTAATTAATATCATTAATTATTTATCTGTATCTAGATATAAACACAAATGGAATCTGAATAAATTCCCAAATATTATAGTTTCCTGAATATAATATATTACTTTTATGTGCGTCATACAACTTCATGTAGCCACCTCCAAGTGACAAATATCCAAATGGTAATCTGCCAACCATGGATATCCAAGGACTACCACAGAAATTAAAAGAGTCAGAGACGCATATGTTCTTTTCCTGTTATGGTCTTATTCTCTGTCTCCCAATCAAACTGGAAATAAATATATGATATGTAAAGATAACTTTGGTCTATTTGTAGTGAGAACTGGTATGATGTACAGACTGTTTGAACGAATCCTGTGTCTTACAAACATTGAGAGAAATGGATGAAAATTTGTGCCTAAACCAGAAACTGAACTACATTGTTCCCTAGAGCATTTCAGCAGATAGCCTGCTCTTAAAATAGTTCTCTGGTGATGGAATTCAGGACAAAGAACATTGTGAGGTCTGACACTACCCTAGCAATATAGGAAGTGCTAACAATGTATAGGCAGAACTCAGCTGAGAAGCTCACAGTAACTACTGTTGGGGACTTCAGGGGTTCAGTGTCTTCTTATCTGTAGTACTCCACTGTATTTTGGTACTAAAGAATAGCTCACAAAATCTCTGGCAGCTTTGTTTTTACTTTGGTTGCTACAAATAGAAAGAGACCCCAGACTAATCTCAGCAAGTTTTTGTTTTCCTCTCCATATCTGCTTTTCCCTTGAAGGGTATTTATTCTGATAAACTGCTAAGGAAGATAGTATTGAGGTAAAATGGAAAATGGATAGACAACTTTACTGTATTTGGCATCTACAATTATTATTTGGAGGTGGTTGTTTTCATCTCTGGTGGAAAAGTCTTTTGTTAATTGGGTTTATAAAAATAAAAACGTCAAATTGTATTGGAGATTAATTTTGATCTCCTGGTGTTAGTGCTCAGGCATATTATAAATATTTAGTTAATGTCTGACTATTCTAGTTGAAGAATCTGACTTCACATAGAAGACATTTTAGCTGGTTTGAGTGTTCACTTCTTTTCTGCTTTGTGATGACTATAAATGGCTTTGAACATTTCTTCTCAGTTATAAGGCCTTCTTGTGAATGCTTGTAAACTTAGGGAGAAAACCATCACATTAAAAAATGTGTTTCTGAGAATTTCTCATCTTCTCTACTGTATCTGTTACTTTTAAATGTCTCTCCATTTCTAATAATTTGAAATAAATTTAACTTCTCAATTTTAACATTTTCATGTCAGTATAGGGCCTAAGTAGTTCATTGGCAAATTTCTCCCAAATTTTGAATCTGCACTTTAAGGAGTAATCCATAATAATAACAATGTGCAGATGAAAATTCAGACTCCCTCAGATTTTTCTGTCTTTCCATGCATGGCTCAGGGTTGAAATGGCAGGAATGTAGTCAATTAAAATTGCATACAGAAAAGCAATAATATTGGCGGAAAATTATTCCCCTACTTCTAGCAGATTGCTTTATCATTTATTCCTAAAAAAATCTATAGAGTGAGCATTTTCTGGTATATATTTAACTGGATTGATTGAAGGACTTCAGAAAAAACGTTATGGTGTATCTCAATAATTATTATTCTCTCCTATTTTATTATATGTGGGTAGATTAAATTAATAATTTGAATTAAATACGAAAAATGTTTTTAGGACTTTGTCAATATTATCAAATGTCGGATATTAAATTGGCAAAATGGACACCAGAACAAAATTTAGTGTTGATCCTCTCCTTGTAAAGAGGAACTCCCCTGAATCCGCACTTACTGCGTTAACAGTTTGGCAAAAAGCTTCTTTGGTGAAGGAAACTACAGAAAGATTTGTCCAAAGCTTTGTACAGCTATCATTCCTAACACAATGGAGTACCTATGTATTTATTTCTGTTTAAACATGTGACAGGCCATGGTAAAGAGAACTAGCTTATTCCCATGCACCAAGACCTGGTTGGCTTGGTTGCCAAAGCCTGACCTCTAAAACTTTGGAAGTCAATGAAAAGTCTGCATTAGTGGCTTTTCTTGGGAAATTTTCTTTTGTTCTATGGTTAATTTGGGATAATTCCTGATTTTTGTATACTGAATTTTCAACTTCCACATAAAATATTGGAACAAAGGATCAATTGTGTAATATAACAAAGTAGACAAACTCAGAATTATTTTAAAATCCATGAAGTTCAATGCTTTCCTACTCCTGAAAGCCTTTTAGAACCTCAGTGTTATTTTGCAGAGAGAAATCCACTTGACAGGTAAGTATAAATCATGCAGTTAAAGTGACATATATATGTTTCCTTATTAATGTCAAATTTCAATTGTTATGATTAACCTTTCTAAAAAATAATTATTTTAAGATAAAACTTGGCCTATGTAAAAGTTGTAAATGTAATTAAATCAGAAATCTGACAATAATAGTATTATTAAGAGTATGAAGGCTTAGTGTGTGTGCATACTCACACTGAAGAGGTTATTGAAAGGAAATAATTATGAACAAATAAAAAAGAAAGTAATCATAATTCTGTAAATATCTGCAGGCCCTAGATTAAAAAAAATCAATTATGATTTTGTTTTTACTCCTTTCAAATCCTACTGCAAGACCTATTAAACAAGAAAAGAATAAAAAAAATTAGTGCAGAAAACCTAAACCTTCAACTAATCAATGCTGATTAGATTTTGCAGTCTAACTGCAGTTTTTATAGTTTTTCATCTAAACATTTTCTCTTAGATTATGTTTCTGCACAGATCTATACTATAGGAATTGCTTTAATCTCATTCACTGACAGGCTGACAACTACCATGCAATGCAATTTAGCTCTCACAAAAGCTCAATATTTCTTTTCCTGCTCATTTATAGCAGGACTCACTTGGTTCCAATGACATCGTACAATAATTTCCCACCAGCAGTTTCTCCAGTTGTGGACTTTCTGGTCAATTCTTATCTACAAGGGTGACCATTTGCACCCTGTTAGATCTTTCATGCTCCAATGAACAATAAAGTTATAAAATGTGTTTTAACAGTTGGCCTCTACATGCATCTTTGCTGAGCCTTCCAAGAAGTGTGTTTTTGAAGATTATCACCTTATCCAGAAAAAGAGCCCACTGCTCAGCAGGGCATGGGAAGCATTTCCCATTCTGGTACAATATGAATTACTCTTGGAGTGTTATCTGGCAAAAGGGCAAGTGATACATGCAGTTTATTGACATCTCACATTATTTACACCTGAAGGTCACAAAATCACAGAACTACAGAACTGTTATAGTTGGAAAAGGCCTCTGGAGATTATCTGGTCCCATCAAAAGTTGGCAACCAGCTGCGATTTATAACAGGCAAATCTTAATAAAATGAGTTAGTGCTTCTTGCTGAATTGCCAAAAAGCTCTTAGACTTAAAAATTCTGCCATGACTCTCCTTGAAGTTGAGCCAAAAAACTCTTTTCTTCCTTTACAGATCATTTTTTCAATCAGGATTGCATTTTTAAAAAAATATATATCCTGTCTGCAACTTGAGGAATCTTACTGGAGGGCTCTGAAATGTTGATAAACTTTTTAAAATGCCTTTTGAAGCCTATATCAGAATTTTTTCAGCAATGTGAGACTTGAATTTATTGTAAAGATCTGTCAAATTATGTCCTGCAAAGAAGAAAATGGAATAAAATATGAAAAGTCCTAGTGACTGAAAGAAGGACATGTGTGAAAATATATTTGTTAAGAAATCAAGTTAGTTAATATTCAGTAATATAATGCACAAGCAGTTATTGATTATTTAATTAATATTTGTAAGGTTACCTGGCAGCATGGAAGATTTAATCTAATCTTTTTTAACTGCTTCAAAGCCACCCTGTGCTAGAACAAAACCATTGAGCTGAGTGGCAAATATCTTTAAACATGTGATTAGCTACTACCAGTGATCATACTTAGCTTATTTTTTCCCAATTAATTTCAACTTCAAATTATTAAAATTAAATTCATGTAACCCTAAATGGCTGGGAGGCTAGTGCAACTTCAGTACACCACTGTCACTGCTTTCCCACCATGCTCTCAGCATCTCAGCTGCAGAATCTACTCCTGTCCTGTCATGCATCCCCAACATAGAGGCAACCCTGCCTTTTCCAGCAGCTCTCTGATGTCCTTGTCACCATGCACTGCCTGCCCTTTAGGAGCTCTGTATGAGCTGAAACTGTGGTGTCAACCAGACTCTCTCCCATAGTGGTGAATCCAGCACCTGACCTTGCCTCTCCTCCTGCAGATGATTCCAATCACACAGAAGTACTGCATAGTAATGCAAAAATTTTGTAAGGAGAGGATCAAAATCCAGTGATGTCTAAATTACTCTATATATGCTATAGGGATCCTCTACACAGGGGAGGAAATTTAATTTGATTGATCAGAAGCTTATTATTGAAAAGAGCACATTAAGTCTCTAATATATCCTCAATATTATATATAAATCTGAAAGATAGTTCAGGTAATTCTTTTGGGAGATAATGTAGAATAAATTGTTCTAACAAAATCTGTGATTATCAGTGATTCTGCAACCCACTACCTTAGGATTTAAATTGCATGACTGTTTTCTACTTGGAAACTTTTCCTCTGCTTTTATTAATTCACTGGTGAATTTCTCAGTTCGTATGAAATATGAGAAGACAGGGATAATAACAAAGATAAAATTGGTTATAAAAGTGAGAAAATAAGTAGAAACATTGTTTGAAAGGCAAGAGATAATTTGAGATATGATCTTGTCCTATTTTACTGTTTATCTGCCTTCCAATCTTAGACTCCTTAAGGGAACATGAGGCTAAATCAACACTGATTTCTTTATGTTCTTATTTTTGCTTCAGTTTTGCTGTTGGAAACAAAATAGGAAGAACTATTGAGCAAGCATGCCTTTATCATACCTTCTCTGGTGAATGCCGGAAGGAAGGAAGGAAGGAAGGAAGGAAGGAAGGAAGGAAGGTCCTGGTTTAGAGCAAATTTGGCAGGAAACTTCCAAAGGGGTCCCTCTAGAAAGCAGATTCAAGAGACCCCTCTCCCAGCTGCTTCAGAAAAAGTTTTCCTTGGAGAAAACTGTTTATTTAACAAGTACTCACAAGCATAAAAAATGAATAATCTTAAACAATAAAACCTCTTGCTGTTCTGAAGAGATGGCAAATTCAGAAAGTCCCTGTTGTGGGGTGCAGCTTGGCTCACTCAGTCTCTTAGCAGTCCCTCCTGAGCTGGAAAATGCCGCATCCTGGGCCCTGGTGGGCAGCAGGTGGGAGCTCCTGGTGTTCTTCTGGGTTTCCAGTCCAGAGCAGGGCTGATCAATTCCAAGAAAGAGAAAAACCACAGTCTGAGGAACTCCTCTGCCTCAGCTAGCTAAAAAGACTAACTGAAAGCAAAATAGAGGCCTCTTGCTGTCCGTCCATGATGCAGACAACACCGTCCAGGAGCAGAGGAGTGAGTGCAGTTTCTGAAAACAAACTGTGCGCTTCTTCTCTTCCCCTTTCACACTTGGAACCAGTCTTAAAGTTGCAGAACTCCATATCCATAAATAGAACGAGCAATTGGGTATACAAGCATCATAATGTCACCCTAGGGCAGAAGGAATCATAACAAGCAAAAAGACAGGTGATAGTAAAGTTATATGTTTACCAGAAAAGTGAAAAACCCAATTGCACATGGTGGGTGTAAGAAATCTATGATACTTGATCTCTGTCCATGCAAATTTGATCTCACAGGCCTTCAAAATGTATAAATTAACAAATGTATAAAGATTGTTGTTGAAATGTTTTATTCTTTTTATTAAAATCCTGTGTCACATTTGTTATCTCTGGCCTTACTTTTTATATATGGCTCAAAGGTTCCCTGAGGTCCATGGGAGTCTTTAAACAGATAAAATCAGATGATAACTACATCAGAACACATATACATAGGTTACAGGAGTTTGTGACTATTGCGGCTGCGGAGCGGCGGCGCCGGCGGCGCGGGGGGAGCGGCTCGCGCGGCTGCCGCGATCTTCCAGAGAAGCGTCCGAAAGGTGTCCTGGTGGAACCAGGCACTCCGCTCTCGGAGATTCCCGTGTGCAAGCCTCGCTTATACCGACGGTGGAGAAATGGACAAGAGCCACGTGTTATGTAATTCGAGGCGGAGTTTATTCCTTCTCGAAGCTTCCAGAGATGGCTCCCTGAGCACAGGGGGAGCAGGGTTGATATAGGATAGTCAGAGGGGCAGGGTACAGCAACAGCAAATGGTCTGCGGGGTCAGGGGTGGTACAGGGAGGGAAGGGCCAATAGGATACAACGAATTAGCATGCCGGGAGCAGAACCATACTTCACGGGACAAGGAAAGGGTGCCTAAAGGCTTTCCCTCCAGGGGCAAGAGATAAGCTCTTTTGTTGTGGGGTGTTCTGCATCCACATGTGACTATTAAATATCAAATGCACTAATAATTTGGATAGCAATCAATTCTGTGTAAGACATTATTTATAAATGTGTTTGGTAAGAGTGACATCCATTCAAAAAGTCACTTTTTCTCTGGATTTACACCCATGATTCAATAATTCCAATTAGAGTATCTAAAAACTTCCTAATCTACTGACATAAACTGTTAGGATGGGTTGTTAACTTAAACTTTAGGAACTTATCATGCTGATGTAATATGTGGCTACACATGAGAGATGACGATCAAATCCTGTGTGTGTAATGTCACTAACAACTTAGAAAATGGCTTAGAAGTCTGAAACCAGGCTGACTGCAATGTTTCCTCCTCATAAGACAATTTGGCAATAAAATCTAGAATTCAAGAGTGATATAATCTTCTTAAAAATAAAAAAAGTGCAAATAAGAGTTTGCTGCTAACAAATGATGACAAACTTCTACAAAGAAAACTGAAGCTCAAAGGCAATAATAGAAATTGCATAATTTTGTAGAGGTATTGCAAAAAAAAAAAAATTCAGACTATTCTGGAAGGACCACCAATATGAATAAGAAAATGGTTTATCACTCATTATTCTTCCACTACTGGACTTTTCAGTAGGATTAGCAACAAAATAAGGTCTGCCATAGAGATACTTTGTGATATTATTTCCCCGTGGAGAAAAGGAAAAAGCAATATTACGCTCCATGTCAGAAAAAGCAACTTCCATTTTCAATATATGGGGCAGATTTGAAATATTCTCCCTCCCATATTTCCAATCAACATTCTCAAAACATTTTCATCCTCATGTAGGCAATCTCAAAGCCACAGTTCTTTGTCTTATTTAGACTAGTAATTTTTGAGTTCCCTTTGGAAGATTTTTGGGTTTTTTCTTTCCACAGAAATCATGATACAAAGCACAGAACAACAGCAGCTTGGTGAGTATCCAAGGCTTTTATTAGACATTTCTTGACTTGGAAAGGGAGAAGCAGATGTAGATCCGGCTGAAATTAATTTTGCCCTCATCCTATGTCATAAATATCCAGCAATAAACTAAAATGGTGAAGAAGGAAACTCCTTGCTTAGAGATGTAAAAAACAGTGTAAGAAGATTGTGAATAAAACCCAATCTCTTGTGTTTTATTCTGGTTTTACTGTAAAATCCTCCTTTTAGTTGTTTGATTTTTGGGTTTTTTTTGTTTGGTTGGTTGATTTTTTTTTTCTTTAATGCCTGTATAGAATTCCAGGTTCTGTGTTATTTAGGTTCTAATTTCTATTGGAATAGAAGTGGTGTCACATGATCCCCAAATATTTTAAAACCCAAAACTGCCATTTGGTTCAGTAGACCTGTTGATTTAGGGCTTCTGGAGATCTAGTCAGAACACTGTGTGGACATAAAAAATATACTTCTAGTTAAAGCTACAGTTGTAGTTTTCAAATTCATTTATTGTAGTTGATAAGAAAATAAGCATCTGCTTCAGAACAAAGTATTTTTTCCCCTCTTATTAAGAAAGAAAATCTAACTGCTTCTTTCCCTATTCCACTTTCCTACCCTTTCCATTTCTCCCCACCCCAAAAAAAATCTTAAGTATGATGGATTTGAGGTTTGAATTTTACATGTTTATTTGTTTGCTTAAAGTCTTTGTATAATTTTCCGTATACTCAGTAACCATAGTGTTTGTGGCTTATTTCATTGTCTTGCATCATTCCTGGCTTTGTCTGAAGTGAAAGAAGAGCAAACCTGTCTGGTCAGCTGGAGCTTCAGCCTAGACATCTGCTGAATGCTGTCTTGGGATTGTGTTTCTTGCTAACCCAAAGCAGAGCCATCTGGTCCCCACGTAACAGGAACTCTGAGATGTCTATAATTTCTAAAGAGAATCCAAAGTTCAAAAATAAGCTACTATCATACTCTTATTCCTATGAACAGTCTGTTTTGTGACATTGTCTCTCCCCACATTAAATAATACGGAACTACTGTGTGTGCTCTTTAAAGCACAGAAATCTTTAAAAGAAATTAATAAAATAATGAAGATATATTTATAGTAACATGAGAGCTACATGGCTGCATCAGACACAAAGCTTTTTGGTACCATACAATTTATTTAGTTTTTAATGGCAAGTCATAAGACAAGGAAAGAACTTATTTTCAGAACATTTCATCTATGGGATAGTATAACAACTNTCAGGGTGAAAATAAACTGTGTCCTTGAAAGTTTCACAGAAAGTCTATTTTGTGCACAATTAAGCCATTTTGAGGTGTGTTGAATAGATGTTAATTTTATTTTGAAAATTTTTATACTTATGTAACTGGATACATGACAAATATTTATCTTAATTAAATTTTCACCAGCATGGTTACATTTATTATCAGAAATGCTGTGTATTAGCTGATTAGACAATCAGCTTTCATTAGGCTACTTGATATAAAAAATCATTGATATAGAATTCAAAGATCCTTATTGCTTTTAATGCTGGCAATTGTGAGTGTAGACATAATTTTATATTTTCTTGTTGAACAGAAGAAATATAATGGTTTCCATGAGTTATCAAGTGCAAACCTGAAGGATATCCAGCAGTCACAAAAATTTCACAGTGACACGCCTTGTTGTATTTCATTAATTGTTTGAGCATGTTGCCAGTCTTTCTTCTCTGACAGTTTTAATCTATCAATTGACATTTACTGGGTACTGAAACATAGGGGCTCAGTTACCCTGTATTCTGAGACCTTTATTCTAGGTTTTTGTGCTCCTCTTTATTACAAAAAAGACTCCAGTGCTGGAATGAAAAAGAAAAAAATCCCCTATATTATATATTTATATTAACGCCATGGACCAAATATTTAAAATAACTTCAAAGAAATAGGTGAAAAGAAAAACTATTCGATTGTTGGTATGCTTTATTTTTAAATAACCTAATCACTTAAGTTTGACTAAGTAAGAGTACTGCTTGTTTTTTTGAGGGTGTTTTTTTTCCTTCCTGAGAAAAGAGCAGAACTCTTTTGTGTAGAAAAAGCAAAGTAGGATGCCAAGAACATTCTATACCCAGTGAAAAACCTTGATGTAGTTTGTCCTAAGCAAGTCAGAAAGCTTCCAGGTGGTGGCTGCGTGTTGGGAACTGGAAAACAGAAACAATGAGGTGGAAATTACTGCAGTGTAAGCTCAAAATCAACCTTGTCTAAACTGGACTACTTACAGTGTAATAAAGCATTTCTCTGTGATTTTCTTAGTTACACCAGATCTCCACAGTTTATAGGTTTCTTAGTGTTGCCAGCATTTTCTTGCTTAGCCCCTGCAGTCCTGACTGAAGTAACAGAAAGGTCAGAACTGCACTGATGCACTTGCTCATACTCTCCAGGACCCTTGAAATTTCTTAACCTGTCTAACTGTGACTTCTCTCAATGAAATCAACTCCTGTGTCCTTTCACCAATCACTGGAACATATAAGTATAATATCTGAGTGGTTTTTTTCCTAACAGATCAACTTAGTTATATATTATGATCACCTCTCTAATTTGAACTGGAAAAGCAGTAATCCATTTATGATTTCAAGTAAATGGTATATGCAGTATATATAGAAGGTTGCTAATGTTTATAGCTAAAATAGAAGACAATAACTCTAATAATATATATTCATAAATATTTAAAAAGTGAGTGAATCAGAAGATAGATTTTTTTCAGTGTTCCAAATATACAATAATGTTATTGTTTACTATAAATTAAAATAATATGCTAAATTATTGCAATTAATGTAGGAGTCTTATACTATTCTTGGTTTAGAGATTCTTGTACAGTGTATTACAATCTTTTGATAAATTTAAAATGTTCTACTATATTTTTTCATTGTGAATATTCTCAAGTCTATGTGGAAATCCAGTCACCATTTCACAGACATTGAAACTAGTTCTTCTACATACATTAAAAAAAATTTAAATACAATCCACCAGCTTTTCAATATCACTACTATAGTTGTAGGTATTTGATTTTCACCTCTTCATCTCACTGAAGAAGGTAGGTGCTGCTCTGAAGCACTGTGATAATGGTCCTGAGCCAAAACCTCCAGCGTCTGTAGTCATACTCAGGTCATACTCATTCAACATACCTAAATGAAAAATTTTGTCAAAGAGAATCCCAGGGCTTGTTTTTATTATCTCTTTCTTGTAAACACGCAAATTTTTATTTAAATAAGTTCCATTATCCATTTAGAAACTTTTTAGAAAGAATTGTGGTGGGGAGGGTGCTTGATGAGGGACTGAGAGATGTTATGTTTGGTAAATGATCTCTTGAAGATTTTGCATTTTCTTTATAATCATGTTGGCCATTTACTATAATTTTATAGTAATGTTTCTAGTTTAATGATTGTTTTAATAGCCATTTTTCAATTTGGACTCTGCTAGATATGTTTATCCCCTTAGATTAACTACTAATTATTTCAATGATAGGATTCCAGTTATACTGTCTATGGACACACCATATAAATTAAGCTTCTCATTACTTTTGGAAAAAAACACCCCAAGTTATTAATGTGTTCATTTCTGAGTCATTGTTTATTTCCCTTCATTATAAATGATTTATGTGATTCATTAGATTGTGGTAATTATCATTTTAGTCTCATGAGTTTTTTATTCATGCAAGCTTTGCTGGTGATGAAGTACACTGGAACTTAGAATTCAGGTTTGATAAGTAGTAAATGCAGGATGATGAAACCAGTCAAAATATGTTTAAAAGACAACAAAATGTGTTGTGCTTTATTCATAGAAACACCTTAGCTTGACATTAAAAAACAACTGCATTATCTCCTAAGAAGAAAGAGAAGTTCTTGGATCTATTATTGTAGTATTTCTAGAAGAAACAAAATAGTCTTAAAAAAATAATAACAGCTATGCTAATACCACATCATCTGCAGCATAAAAAAGAGATTGCCCAGTTTAACACAAAAAGATAATACATGGTGAGCTCCTGAAATAATCATTGGCCTTATCAGCTCTCCAGTGGTCCCCCAACACAATTACACCCTTTTCCCTCCTCTGCCTTCTGCTTGGCAGTGTAGCTCCAGCCAAGGCCGCCAGTTTACATTTGAGCCTACAGTCCAAACTAATGAGCCCAGCACTTCTTTGAGCTGACCTCTCTCATCAATTTCCAAAGATTTTAGCATGCCAGTGTAAAATTGTAATTTCCATACGTCTGTGCCTCTACCACCTCTTTTTTATGACAAAGTTAAATCATTTATAAATCATCAAATAATTTAAATATTTTGTATTCCTTTATCAAGAGCTATGGTTTGAATTTTCTCTACCATCTTTTCTATGGTTATTCCACAGTACTGATTATTAATATTACCCAAAGATGCACACAGAACATTTTTCGATTGCCTGTTGGAATTTGCTAATGACTAATTAAAAATTGGATTAAAAAAAAAGAAACCAAAAAAAGATCAGGTAGGAAACATATATATAGTTAGAATGGACTGATTTAGTCTTAAAATGAAATAGAAAATGTAGCTTAAATTTAGAATTTAAAGTGGAACACTTTCTTCCCTTGTAAGCATAAGTTTTGTAGCTAAAACAGGTTTTGGGAAGTGAAAAAAAACTTGCACTTTAAAACTACCTTAAGATACCACAGGGATATTTTGATGAAAAGATAATAAAACAGACATATTCTTTCTATTGGGATTTCAGAATTATTAATTAATCCATTTACTCATTTTTAAAATATTTTGAACTAAAATAAAATAACAACCAGGCTGTCTTCACACTAGGAAAAGAGACATTTTTATAGCCTAGTAAGTCGCAGTTGAGGTATTTTTTAAATTAATGTGAGTCAAACTAATCAGTAGGGAAGTTAAATTCTTATAAAGGCAATTTGGCAAAGAGTTTACAGCTCTGGCAGCAGGGGAAAGAAAAAGCAATTTTTTGTCTTCTAGTTAATTGTCTTGAGTTACAGTCTGAGTGCAGCTGACATTTATTGTTCTGCAGACCAGAAATATGCAATATTTATCATTATTCTTTACATTTTAAACTATAGTTGGCACCAAGTACACTACCTGAGAGACCATGGAAGCAGATATAATAAAATATTCAAAGAATATATTCATGTTAGAGCATGTTAGGTATAACTATAATTTTTTTTTTTTAATGGCAGTGTAAGCCAATCTCAAATGTAGCAGATTGATTTAGGAGTTGGTAGTATGCAGATATACTCTCATGTCTTATTACCTAAATTGCCCCCTAATTTTTTCAATGTTTTTTTTTGGGACTTCAGAGCTAAGATGTGCACTGCAGCTCCCACAGTTCCACCAGTCACACTCGGTGCCAGGTGAACAGCACGATTTACCATTTACCCCATGACTCACTCACTTCTCTCGCAGTGAGTTCGACCAAATCAAAATGGAAGTACCTTGCATCCTGGGGGAACACTGAAGGCAGCTGTGATCTGCTTATGGATATGATACACACATAAGCATGTCTTTGGCTTGGAGGAGACACAGCAGCAGCAAAATGTGGGGCAGTAGGAAGCAGGGGCTGTTTGTGGCTATGGCTTCTCTCTCCTCGAGTAGCTGTCAACATATGAAGGAAGCCCTGCTTTTCTGGAAATGGATAAACATCTACCTGACAAAGGGAATTGCAAATTAACTCCCTTTTTGCTCTGCTTGTATGTGCAGATTTTCTTCCTTTCTTAAATTGTCTTGATATTGGTCCATGAGTAATCTCTTGCTTTTGCTCTTGTGAGTCTCCTCTCCATTCTGCTGCGGAAGGGAGTGAGTGACTGGGTGATGCTTAGATGCCTTCTGTGATTAACCCACAGCAGCTGTGAACATCGGTGTAGACATAACTTGACAAATATTGATTAGTTTAATACTAATTGCTTTGATGACAGACCATTGATCACCTTTTTAATTTCTTTTGTTCACTTGGTGGAAAAAACAGAACAGCAAAACTCATAAACTATTATTTTCATACAGATCTTTGCTTTTTAAGTCTGAAACCAAACTTCCTGAAATGAACAAGTAACAAATTGCTTGGTTTGAAGAACAAAAAGTGAAAAGTCAAAATTCCTTTTCATGCTTTATCAGTAATTTTAAAAGGCAAGGCTGCAAGGTAGGGATATTTTCATTTGATTTAGTGTGTTGTATTTGACTATCATGAACTTTATTTCTAATTAAACATACTGTAACCCTGTTGGGAAAGTTGAGCTTTAATTGCATATGAAAGTTACTGAAATAAAGTTCAGGATTTCACTCTTGATGAGGTAATAACACAGTTTTCTGGAATTTGCATATTTTTGCCATTGACCTCTGAAAATTACAACAGAAACATGAGGAAAATATATTCATAATGATGCAAATAGGAGAAGTAAAGCAATTTCTACATAGAAAGTATTTTGAATTCAACAGGGGTTGTGTTAAAATAACCTCTGTTTTATCACTCTTCTGCTCTTATCCAAGGAGACTTTGGGAATCTTGTTAGATATGAACAAAAATGATTAAATTTTGCAAATGAGATCACTCACATTCTGAGGAGAGATGAGGGTTAAAACGAATACATTTAACAGGTACTTCCCTCATTTACTTGACAAATGAACTTTTAGCATTAATTCTGAGGACAGTTCAAAGTTAGGTCTTAGAAAAGTCATGAATTCTTAAAAATACGTGAACTCATTTGCTGCTCCATAGTTCTAGATGAGAAGTTGGGATATACTTTTTTCTCTATGAACATCGATAACTTTGTATATACATGTATATATGCGTATATGAAAATATGCATCAAATGTGATTTTCTCATTCTGCTATAACTTTAGTAGTTTTTTGTTTAAAGCACATTACCGTAACAAATAAAATTACAGAGATGTTGTTCATGATAACAGCAACCCCTTCCCTGTTTAATTTCATGTTTCTATATTAAAAATTTCTGCTCTGTTTTACCACAGTCTAAATTTTTTAAACATTAACTATTTAAAATTATAGAAGATTTATGCTTCAAGGAAATTCAGTGCATTTAAACATAGATAACTCAGGCATATTAAGAAAAAAACAAGGCTGAATAAAGCCAATTATGTCTGCCATATATGTAAAACATCACTATAGAAAGTTTTAAATAGTTTTAGCAACCTTATGCCATGAAACAGGGACTAAAAGAATATCCTTTGTTTAGATGTAAAAAACCCCAAACACCTGAATTTAAATACCACAGCATAATATCAACTACCACAAGT
The DNA here is from genome assembly GCA_013397375.1 of Toxostoma redivivum. Taxonomy (NCBI): domain Eukaryota; kingdom Metazoa; phylum Chordata; class Aves; order Passeriformes; family Mimidae; genus Toxostoma; species Toxostoma redivivum. The sequence continues at coordinate 252,813 of VXBI01002508.1, forward strand.
GAAAAGAAATCCACTAGATTTTGAAAATAGTATTTTCATGTATCTCTGAAATAAGAGTATATTTTACTCTCCTAATTTCTTAAATAGGGAGGGGGGGAAATCAGATATGGATGGAGACCTGAAGTCATACTAAAATAACACAGAGCTGAAGTAGTTCAGAAAAAAATCTTTGCCTGCACTGGTCCTACACCAATTGAAATATGGAGGTAATAAAAGGCAAATCAATAGCAGTTAGGATTTGGCACAGTGACCAGACTGTGCAGAGGCTAGAGAAAGAGCTGGAGAATGGAAGTTTGTACCAGAAAAGTGGCAGGAAGCCTCAGCAGCAGGTAATGGACATGAGAGGACAGCAGTGGTATCTAAGGATAGAGTCCTGTTTTTTCAAGCAGGTGCAATGGAATCACTCATTTCCAAGAAGATCTGAAATCAATCTTCTGATACTTTCAAGCACCTGGAAACCATTTAGCTGTGTGGCAATGTGCCTGACCTAGAAGCAGGGCTGAGGGGCAGGGCGTAGAGAGTAAGGCTTGTCAGTGTACCCTTTTGCACTTCTTGCTCTGTGTGGCTGATCACTGGCTTGGAGCACAGGCAGAATTAACTAGACTTACTGCAAAAACTTTATAAACACCATCCAAAAACTTCATTCTGAAAGATACCTTGCCATTCATCTCTCATTCACAAAATTAGGATGCATATTTGTGATCTGCAGAAACTATTACTGTTCTGTGGTTACTTGTTACTGTCCCATGAGTGAGGCCTTTAAATGTCTGCTTCTGTGGACAAATAGCTGAAACTACAATTAAAACAGATAAAAGTACTCTTCTCTGATTGATTTGACATTGATATGAATTCAAGTTGTGTCATACAGCTGATGCATACAACTCAGCCACAGGCACACAAATGCTGGCGGGTAGAAGGATCTAATCTGTGAAGACAGCTTCTTCAATTTCAACAGTTTACTCATGAAAAGGCAACTATTTGTACTGCCAGATGAAGTAGCTCTGACCTTAATTGTGACAACACTACTGAAAAAACACATGGCATTATATTTATTCTGATTTAGGTTTTTTTCAGAATATGCAAAAAAAAGAAGGATTTATGACAAAATACTTTATTCATACTGCAGTCTGAAGCCTGAGTGAGAAAAAAGCTTCACAACCTGCCCAGCATTTAACCATATAGTAATAGGCAAAAAGAGGAGAAGCTGCACATATGTAACAGTCTCAAAGATGGTATCTAGACAAGTAGAGAGAAGTTCTAGCAGGTTTAAGCAAGTTCAGCAGTGCTATTTTTTTTCCAGGAGGAACCAAGTCTCATTAAGTGCACAAAGCAGAAGGATTATTGTATAGCAAGGGCTATTGCTCCCTATAGAATTTCCAGTTAATTATTTGCCAAGATTGGAAGATCTGCACATAAGAATAGATGAGGAATTTTCATAGCTAAAGCTACTGAATTATGTTCTGATAAACTGCCTCTGTATCAATTTCAGATTTTGTGGATGATGCTGTAGATTTTAATGACTATTTCATTCTTTGAATGATGTAGTAGATACAGGACAAGAATCTATATTCCTTATTTCCTGATAGCAAATCTATTGAAAAATGAAGACTTTTATCCTGTGGCTCCCTATTCTTGCAATTTCATATTTGTAAAAAGGGAGAAACATGCTCTGAATAAAGTTAGTCACTATGAGTCACTAGTAGGGTAACTATTGTACAATAAAAACAAACCAATCTAAAACAAAACAGTTCTGTAAAGATCAGGACTGCCTCTTGAGCAAGGAGAGAGTAGCATGTCATGAATATTCTGTGACTGTGTGAGCGTGTTCCCTATTAATTAATGTATCAAATGAAGAAGGGCCAGGGAGCAAATACGTCACTACAACCAGAGGCTATACAAGAATACTTTTATATCTTGTTTTAAAAATTTATTATTTGAATTACAGATTATCTACTTTGAAATACTCATGAGCACTAGCAAAACAAAAGGTGCAAAGTGCAGATAGTTCATATGACATCTACAAAGATATAATAGTAGAGACACATCAAGCATTCACACAGGTCTGAAATGCTGCCAAAACAGTGAACTTAACAGGAATATTTCAGACCTGCTGAGAAATATTGGTAAAGTAAAGCACGATCAGGTAACAGGTTACAATTCCTTATTCACTGAGGCCTTAACTCTGAATTTAAAGATTGCCCCTTGGATATTTAAATCTTTAAACAAAATGAGATGCTGATGGCTAATTTTTGATCATGCCTGATTTTGTGAGGCTGGAAGGGTTCACTCTATGTATGACATTTAACAGGGAGTTATTCTTTCTCTTTGTGATTACTCTTTGTTCCTGCAAACTTACAATTGGAAGTTATCCTGGAACAAACCCTCTCTCTGCACTCTGAAATTTAATCTTTCCATTTGATATGCATCCCACAAGAACTACAATTTAATTTTTTTTTCACATTGTTAACACAGTTCTTAAGATAATCAGAATTTTTTCTTGGACATGGGAGACTGAGTAGGCTTCTCTCCTGTTCATTACTTGTGAGGATACATTCTGTGGGATTTCCATTCCTTTACCAGAATAAGCTCTTTGCACACTCTGCATTCTGAAAGTTTCAAACAACCACAATAAGCCAAGAATATCTATCTTTAGTGGAGTGGTTGTTAGGTGCCTATACAACTACCCCCCTTGTATGAATGACTCTTATTTTCTTACTGTCTTTAGCTTTGGCGGTCTCCTGATTGATTCTATGACCAGCCATGATACAGTATAAAATTGGTGAACTTAATTTAATCTTTGACCCTATGCTCTATGTTTCTGTACATTGTAGAACTGTTTATGTCATGAAAACAAAAATGCTTGTTTGTTAATTGTTTGCTAATAACTTCAGTTATAAAAACATTAAGTAAATATTGTCTAGGTCATTCTTTTACGGGCAAATTTTTCACTTGGTTCTACTGAAGATATAAATAAACCAAAGCAAAGAAACATAGGGGAAAAAAAAAGCAGAAAAAAAAAAAAAGCTAGCAGAATAGAACAAACCAACAAACCAAACCCCAAAAAATGTAATCTCAAACTCCAGCATCCAGTGACTGACAATTAAGGTGTGACATGTATGGAAAGGACCTGCATGGGCCTTCATTTTGCATCACAAATCACAAGAATAAGAAAAACTGGCAGCATCGAATTAAAGATTTACAGAACCAGTCTCATGCTCTATATCTCATGAAACCCCCTTCAAAAGTACTCAAGGTAGTGAGGGGTTTCAATAATGCATTCTGGTATTAGAGATTATTCTTTCGTATTGGCAAACTCAAATTAAAGTCTATCATTCAGCGAGGGTTTTTATATCTCTCACATGGATAAAACAAATGCCTCCTAATAATTTTTTTTCTTTTACAGCTTCATGTAAAAATTCAAGGTTCCCACAACTTCTATATCTCATAGTAGTAGCCAAGATAACTCTGGGGATCTTAAGAGTTCAGGACAAAACCAAGCTTATTGTCAATATCATTGGTATTTATTTTTTGCTCAATTATTTATGGAGACTCCTTTTCTCAATAACACTGTGTTCCTGTGCCAATTTTTTCCTTCCTCTTCAAACCAACAGAATTTATAGAAGAAGAATACCCATATTCAAAAACATTCACAGGGAAGAACTACTAGTTAGTTTCCTGCAAACTACAGATAGCTTAGGTTATTTCAACCCTATTGATCTTCCTGTTTAACAAACGAATTTTGTAAAAAGATTCTTACTAAAAGAAGTTAATATTTTGTATACATCTACTGTCATAAACACACATGTATACACATACAGACATCCGTGCTTCAAAGCACCAGATCCTTATGAACTTGTGTCTTAATGACAGCTTAATGTTTTTTTCCTAAACTTTTCTTCATGCTCAAATGAATTCATCTTTTTCTGCTTAATCAGGTGCATGACTTTTAACTTGCTGTAAAAATAAAAGACCCTAGGTAAAACCACATGACAAAATTTAGTCCTTTTTTGATAACCCTGTTTGAAGCCAAAAAAAATCAGCATTTTAAATAGTTGGTATTCTTTTGGGGGTTTTTCTTAGTTTTGTACTGTTTGAGTTTTTGAGTTCAATAGAAGTTCAAATTTAATTTTATAAACTTGGGGAGAAATCTACATGTTCTAAGTAATGGAACATATAGAAGTGACTTGTACTCAAGATATAAATGGATATATACTCAAATACTGTATCTAGGAGACTTAGATAACAGCAAAAGATCTAAAAAAAAAGGAAACGTCTATGTTGATAGAAACTCATTAAGTAAATACTCATTTACAGTTTTGAGCACAAAATTAAGTACTTTGGAATATAACCTATGTTACAAATTTTCATAATCAAAAATTGCATTGTTATATTTAAGAACATTTGAGGAAAGTGAAAAGGCAGAAATTGTATTAACACAGGAGTGTGTCTTGTGAGAATGTGTGGTGATACATATATTTTCTTTCCCTTAGTACTTAATAATACTGAGTATCAGTTACATTTTCTGTGGGCTTGAAATGCTGAAACTAAACAGGCAGGTCTCTGCAGAATTGGTGAGATCTTTATCAGGATGAATACCCCAGTTAGTGGTCAGCTCAGCTGTTTCTATGGTTACAGATTAATTCAGTGGTTAGAAAGGCAACCTTCAGTATATATATTTCTTCAACTGGGAACATAAGTCAAAGTCAAATATCTTGAGGGACAGCTACATTTGTAAGGATGGATTGTCTGTCGTGTAACAAGTTTTCAACATCTATGATTTCTTAACTGGTACTTAAAAAGCAACTTTCACATTCAGGAAAAAAAACAAAAACAAACAAACACAAAAAAAATCCCAAAATAAAAACAAAACAAAAAATTTCCACTAAGGTGGCTATTTAAGAAAAGGAATAAAGTACAAGTAAACATCCCAATACCTACAATTTCGGAATTATTTTTAAAACAATTTTTGAAGTCTGAAAAAAATAATTAAAGATAATGACAGGATTGTGGCTTCAGCATAATGAATAACTATATAATGAGTGTTATTTGATTAAATCTCAAATAAATTAGAATTTCAGTAGCATTCTTTATTAAAGTGCATTTCTGGGTAAGATCACACTAGTTTAGACTCTGCTTTATGTATGACATTAAGGCAACCAAAGTTCAACCTCCTTATAAATATGCTTACCAAAACATGACTTGAAAAACAGGAAATTGTGATACCCTTTCCAAAAAATCTTCTTATTAAAACTACATGATTTATGTATTTATGTGAATGTTGTACTGAATATGGCCTATGCCTACAGAAATGCTAGGGATAAAAGCCCACTAGACAAACACAGATTATTTTAGTGTTAAGGATACTTTTTCCCTCACCTAAACGGTCTTTAAGCATTAAGAACCATATGCACTTTAGTCTATCACTGCTAAACATGAAAAGTTGTCTTTTATTATGGTACATTGGAGGATGAATGATGTTCTTAGCCTTCTGAATATGCATTAGAATAGAAAATAATTTAAATAACATCAGAAATATATATTATATAATATATATTATCCATTCTTAATTCAGTCTAAAGTGAAACACTTCACACAGAGAGTGTGTGCCTGAGAGTTTCTGGTGTTGTTAAGTCAGCTGCTGATGCTATGTCTAATGGGTGATAGATGTTGATACTCAACCTGCAGAAGCTGAGAAATTACCAAAAAAATTCAAAAAAAGAGCAAAATTAACAGAAAAAAAATTATATTCAGAGCAAATATGCCTACATAGACAAAACCAGTATTGCATCAAGTAGAGACAGTGTCACTTTTAAATGTTGTTATATGTTTAATAAACACATCTTTTTAACTTTAAGACAAAAAATATGTGGAAAATATCATCATAAATGGTCCTGTAGAGCCCAGGAAGCTAGACAACAGGAAGCAGTCTAGGATACTTGGATTCTCTGCTTCAAGGTAGCTGATGCACCAGATAACTGGTGCACAAAATCTGATGTAATATAATAGGAATTCTTCTCATTCATCCAGTTGTAAGTTAAAAGGATCAGAGGGCCTCTAAAATAGGTAATTACTATCTACCCTTTTTTGTAAGTATCTATAAAAAAAGTTTAATTGAAGTAATACGTCTTATATGTAAAGTAACATGTTTAATAAAAAGGATGTGTATATATATATATATAAGCAATCATGTACATTTTTGAAATATACACTGTATTAAGTTTTAAGGCAAAAGTCATGCATGATTCATGATAGAGATGAGACACTTCCTGGAGCCTTATAAAAGGTTTTTGCCATGAGTTGAACTGGTGTTCATATTATGAAAAGCAAATGAAAAATAGACAGGTGTGTCTTGAAAAGCCAGTTAAGAGTTACAGTATGATGGCTAGAGTGCATTAACTTGTACTTTGGAGCTAAAGAAGGACTGTGTAAATGTGAAGTAAATAGCTTGTCTATTATCTCATATAGAAGTGACAATAATTAACAGTTCCATAAAGAAACAGAATGATGCACTGCATCTTTCCCATGTAGCTTCCTTAGGCAAATGTCTTTGTGACCTTTCTTAGAAAGTAAAATTCAGTCTGACCAAATCTTGCCTGTACTTACATGCTTAACGCTTTCGATGTCTCAGATGGTTAATCCAGACTGCGGAGTTTTCAGGTTTGTACTCAGACATAGTACAAGTAGAGATACAAGACAGAAATACAGTACATTTCATGGTTGTATCAAAGTGCATGTCATGAATTCAATTGATCTTAGAATTGTGTTGGGCAGATGAAAATGGGGGCAAAGATACAGGAAAAAAAGAGACAGAGATATGTGAAATGAAAAAGAATATAGCATCTATAGCATGGCTGCTAAACTGCAGTCCTGAAATGGTTTAGAAAAAGTATACTTGTATTCTTGCCTGTACAGCCCCTCATCCTACAGCAGGAGAGGTAAAAAGTGGCCAGAACATTCTTTGAAATGTGTTTTATATTGTAACACAGCTTGAAACACAAGAGATGACATTTCTTGCATCCTTAATGGAGAGACACTCATCTTAAGAAAGGTTCAATAAACTCCCAAGTGGTTTGTGGCTCTCATTCATCTCTATGCAGAAGAAAGAGAACACAAGCGGCCATGTCACTAAATTTCAGTAAGGCAAAACCTGAATTGAATATCAGCTTTAAAAACCAGTATCTTATTCCAGAATGAAACCTTATGCTGAACTTAATTTTATTGTAAACTCTTTTTTCTAAAAATTTAATTTGTTTTGTCTTTTTTTTAAATTAACAATATATTTAAGTGACTTTACAGCAGCACACATAAGGACAGCAACACAATACTCATGCACCTGTTGAGCCTAACCAGTTCAGATCAAGTGTTAAAAACTTCCTGGATGTAAAGTCAAGAGAAAGTGGTCTTCCAAAATCCAGAAGCCATAATGAAACACTGTAGTTAGGCCAGTGTTCAAGTGTTTAAAAATGAATGAGAAATCTGTTTCTCTTTAGCACGAGTGATTGCCCATTTATTCTCCTCTAGTCAGTATAGGCCTTGGACTAGGGCAATAACATAACACTTAAGTATTCTGGAGCAGAGCCCCTGGTGAGCACAACTGGTGTGGCAGAAGGAAATAATACTATTGATCAATTGCTTTAGTGACTATTGGTATTTTAGTTGGTAACAGAACCACTGAAAAATGTTCTTTCATTGAGAGTGATTTCCAAGATACGTTTAGGCAATTAGAGGAAATCCACAATTGAAGGTACTTACAACTCAAAGAAGAATGAAGTATAAAAAATGAGGAAAGGAAAATACTCTAAAAATCCATTTTCTCTTTTTATATGCTCACAGCTAAAATACACTCAGATATCAACAATATCTTTTTTTTTTTAAGTGAACAGGTTTCATTAGAATTAAAACTAATGATCATTAAGGTGAATGAGCTATATGAAATAGCAAATGTTGCAAAATTAATTATTATTACAAACCAAGTTTTACCTGGCTAATTATGACTTTACCTGAATCATTAATTTGAATAATATTAATTGTAAGTTTGTACTAGTTTTTAATGAAATAACTATTTTTCAAAATAGTTAACCACTTTTTTTTCTGGTGACTACAGTGATTATTATGAATTTAAAAAGTGATTATTATTATTAAAAAAATATTTTTGTTTTTAATTGATATTATTACTTTTGAGCAATGTTAGTTCTGGAAAAAGATATTTTCAGACATGACTTTCCAAAAGATTCCTGATCTGAACGTAACTTGACACATGAAGTTACATTACGGGTTACTGTTAACATCTTTTTTACTCTACTGTATTTATTTGCATCTCCAAATTAGAGGTAATTGTTTTATGGAGAACATGAATGAATTAACACAATGCATTACAATTTATGGATTTAAAAATTATATTATCTCATTCTGTCTCTCTTTCAGCCTTAATATATACAGCTGGAGGGCACATCTTAGTAGCTTCCATATAGTATCTGGAATGACAAGGTTCTCAAACATGGGTGCACTCAGGTTCCAGTGATACTGAGTCCACATTTCTCACAAGAGCAGATACAATGAAAAATGAACCACTTTTAAACCAAATATGCCTATGTTCTTTTTAACACGGGTTTTAGATGAAGTCCCTTGCAAGTAATTTTTTCTAAAATGAAGGTAATATAGTTTGAGCAATTGTTCTAACATGGATTGAAGAAAGATTACACCATATGGCTCAAGTTTCAATCTCTCCTTCCACCTTTCTTGTAAAGATTTCAGGTTATTATACACTGAAGTCCAGAGAAAGACATATTGACTTAATAGGCCCACAGAGGAGAAAGAACATGTGTCTCTTAGTCTAGGGGAAGCATGACAATTTAATTGACTTTGCCTTTGAAGCACAAAACAAGAAAACTAACCAAACTAAACTAAACAAAAAAAAAAAAAGAAACCAAAAAACCCACCAACTTTTGCTATTATGCCCCTCTTCAAGATGAGGCAGTGGAGCTGGTTAAATCTAGTCTGACCATCGGTGGCAGATTTTACCCTAACTGACATCCAGGCAGGATGTAAAGCTTCATATGCTCTCCTGAATGTCAGAGGATATTTCTTTCTAAAAACAAAGGCTTGGTCTACCTTGTAACTGGAGCCACTTATACTTCTTCATAAGTCAATAGAACAAAATAATAGGAGATGCCCAGATTCATTGCCATTAACAAAGAAATCTAAGATTGTTATTTTCGTCTGCATGGAGAAACTTCATTAATGCTTGGAAAATAACTTAATCCTGGTTTTCCTCTCCCAGATACAGAGGAGGAACAAGAATGAACTATTTCCTAATTAAATATTGAGCTTTCGCTCTTTGTGGTTCATTCCCTGTTCATTTCTGAAGTTTCAACCAATGTTTACTTCATGTAAATTCCCCAGGGGGAAGTGGCAACCATTCTGTCACCCTAAAGGCAAACATTTCTTGCTGTCACATCTTTTGCACTACTTTATTGGAGGGCTTTATGGAATCTAGCTTTTTGTTTTACCAAGACCTACAGGCAAGGTGTAAAACATGATAACAATGAGAGAAAGGGAGGTAATAGGGTACTCCGTGCAACTGAATTGATTATGGGCATGTTTGGAACCAGAACTTTAGGAGTCTGAATAGGTTTCATGAGAGTGCACTTAGGAACTTAGGCACCAATTCAAATTCCAGTCTCTTGATTCTTTTATTCCAGGGCTTTGAAGGACCACACACAGGGCACTGCACCCTGTTGTCTCTCTGGCAGTAACATAAAGTTAAGGCCATCACTGACTGTGTGCCATCACTGCAGGAACTGTTGGAACCATCGCTTTATTAATTTCTTGCAGAAACTCCCAATGTTCATTTAGTTTATCTTGACATTGTTTATTATTGACTGTCATTGTTATCTGAGCATATGGATAATGAATTTATTTGTGATACCTTCATTAAAAATTATCTTTCAGAACAGATAAGCATGCCAGAGAATTCAGTTTGACAGTGAACATCTCGCCAATCTAGAAACCAAACAAGTCTATTTTATAGATTATAAGGGTAGGACAGAAATACCGATGAGCCCTTTTGTACACTTGTAGTTGACTCTTTATGAATTGTGCCATCTGTTCTTTCTTAGGTGAATGATTGATTAACTGGGCAATATATGATTAGTGACTTGCTTTGCTACTGTACTGTACACATTGTTCTGGAGTGTGCTCTCAACAACCACCATCTGTGTGCTTAACAAATCAAACAGTGCCACATCCTGTTCTGTGCCATCTATGCAACCCCTGGGGCTTCTCTCAGGTTGCTGATCTCTCTAATCTGTAGGGCTGTGGTTGAACAAATCTGAGCAAAAGTAAGGGGTTTTCTGTATGATTTTTTATTAATATATTATTAGTCCTTCTTCCCTCCCTACCGCCTTCTTTCCCTCCTTCTCTCCCTCCTTGCTTCTCTCTTATTCCCCTCTCCCTGTAAGCCAGAACCTTTTCCTTTAATCTTTTATGCTGAGATTATAAATTGTTGTTTTTATTGTTGTTACTATTATTATAATTTGATTATCCAGGAACAGATTTCCCAACAGGGAAAATCTCACCTGATATATGATGTTTGAAAAAAAGCATTGAAATTATAATGGGATAATTGAAATCATGTTAGGAATCTTTACTTATAACTTCAGAATCACAGCATGGTTGAGGAAAGAATTGCAGAAGAAGGGAGCTCTGGACTTCATCTAGTCCAACCCACCTGCTCAAACAAAGTCTTCTAGACCCCATTTCCCAGGACCACATCCAGGTCCTTTTGAGTATCTCCACAATGTCCCTGAGTAAGCTGTGCCAGAGATCAGTCACTCTCACAATAAAGCTGTGCTTCCAATGTTCAGAGAGAGCCTTCTGCAAAATATTTCGTGCCTGTTGTCTCTTCCCTGACACTGGGAACTCCTGAAAGTAACCTGGCTCCATCCTCTTCACACCCTCCCTTTCAGGTATTTACAAACCTTATGAGTTCCCTCCTGACCACTCCCTTCTCTAGGCTGAGCAATTCCAGGTCTCTCAGGCTTTCCTCATGGGAGAGACGCACTTAATCATCTCTGTGGCCCTTCTGTGGACTCTCTCCACTATGTCCATGCCTCTCTTGTACTGAAGAGCTCAGAACTGGGCACAGCACTCCTGGTGTGGCCTCAGCAGCACTGAGTAAGGAATCCTAGGATTTATCACACCCACATAAACAATCCTAGAACTACAACATAAAAATGTGCAACACTTGTCACGACTCTGATCCTTCTCTTTGAGAAAAGCAGGGTTATAGACAAGATCATAAAGTATTTTTTAATTCTCATGTTGGCTAAACAAGGTATGATCAAATGCTTAACAGACAAAATTGCTTATAAGCAATAAGGTGAAATTTCTAGGTTAGATTTGTTAATGATTAATAAAAGACCTTATTTTTAAACTTTTGCTATTCAGTTATTAGGTATGTGAAAACCTATACCATCATCATTCATTCTTAAAAATTGCTCTTTCCAGTAATGAGAATTTAATGATATTACCTGTCAGTATTTTTGTAAAAAGTTAAGAAAGTTGCAGTTATTATTTTATAAGAAGAAAAAAATGTTCAAGAGGTGTTTTTTTCTTCTACCATTACACATCTTTTTAAAATATAATTTGAGAAAAAATAAATGTAAACTTCCCCCTTTCTCTTTCTCTCCTTATGTTTTTTTGCTGTATAGTCAGAAGCCTGAGCTTAATGTACAACCTATGGACTGGTCAGAGGTGAAATATGTCTTTTATTGGGAGAAGACTGAAGTATATTTAATTAAGTGTACTTATATTGAGACAGAAGGGGAATTATATTACTAGGTCAGATAGTTCCCAAGTGTACTTTGATTACAGCTGTAAAACATTATATTTTTTTATGTTGGCATTGGACCAATTAAAATATTGCCAGTAAAAAGCTATGAGCTAGAAAAGAAACTCTAAAAATAACATCTTGTTAGTGCACATATCTGCTTTCTGTGTAGGTTCTGCTTCAGGGTTTTACTGCTGTCAATACTGCTGACAAAAAGCTGTAAAACCACAAGCTGTGCTCTATTCTGCCTTGTGCATCATCAACAAAATTGACAGTTAACACTGATTTTAAAATCTGTATTACTGATGGGTAAAAATGTATACCAACAAATACTGAATTGCAAGACAGCCTGCAGTCCTGTGCTGAAAACAAAAGGGATGTGGAAGAAAACACAAAACACAGAGAATTGAAACTACTGTTGTATAATGCCTTGAAAATGGAATTAAGCTTTTGTCTCAATGACTTTTTAAAAGATCTTCTATGTTTGATAGTTAACAGTTCTGTCTTCCTATCAGCCAGAGTGATGAATACAATGATTTGGGAAAACAATGACCCTCTTTTACCCTTAGCCATATTTGTTTTCATGGCACATTGATACACCATGAACCACAGCTCAGAGCAGAGCAGTATGTCATTAAGTTTACATATTTATTCCTCCAAAAGACAGCTGCTAGTTCAGATACCTTTGCAATTAATTCAAAATGTCTGTTAGATGTGGGCAGCTTGTACTCCCTTACAGGCAATTTCATGGATAAATGTCAGAAGGTGGGAGCCAAACTGAGCTCATGTAGCACAAATATTTATGTAATTTGTTCATTGTTCTTCAGTTTTACCTCTTAATCAGACTCTGGTGTCTGACACAGCCCAATGCTGCACTCAGAACTTGAGGTGAGACAGCACCAATGCTGAGATAGAGTGGGATAGCCACCCCTTTTGACCAGTCAGCTGTGCTCTGCTTAAAGCACCTCAGGATGCTTTTGGCCCTCTTGGCTGCCAGGGAGCATCATTAGTTCATATTGAACTTCACAGCAAACAAACCTCTCAGACCCCTTTCTGCAGAGCTTTATTTCAGCCTCTTGCTCCCCAGTCTATACATGCACCCAGGCACAAAGCATTATACTGCCCCAAGTATAGAATCCAGTATTGGTTGTTGCTCAGTTTTATGTGATCAGTGTTTACCCATTATTCTAATTATCAATAGTGCTCTCTGAGGCCTCTCTACTCTCAAGAGAATCAATGACTCCTCCTAATCTGTTATGTTCACCAAACTCTGTGTGACCCAGCTCCTGTGTCCAGGTCATTAAGAGAAACATTGAAGAGAATTTTCTCTCAAATTGAGTTCTGAGGGAACGCCATTTGTGTCTGTCTGCCATTTAAATGTTGCCTCCATTACTGCATCACTTTGAGCCCATCCTTTCAGCCAACTGCTCACCTACCATATAGTGTGCATGTTCAGGCGCTGGACACCTTTCCTATTAAGATGTTATGAAAAATTATTTCAAAACCTTTGTTAAAATCCAGAAACCATGTCTACTTCCTTTCCTTCATTCAATAAGGAAGTATCCTTTGCAATAAGTTAATAAGTTTTCGTTTCATGAATCCATGTTGGCTTTGACCAATCACTGCATGGTCGTTCAAGGGTTTTTCATTAACTCATAGGATAATCTTTTCTATAATTTTACAAAAAACAATATTGTCAGGCCTATAATTAGCACGGTCTTTTACCTTGCCCTTTTTGAAAACTAGAAGAGTCTTCTTCCTTGACCTTTATAGAAACTGGAAAAATGTTTGCCATCTTCCAGTCATCTGGAACTTTCTTACATTCCTAAGAATACAGTAGGACCTACTACAGACCTACTACAGTAGGTCTTGCAATAACATCATGCATTATATTTCATTACCCTGGGATAAATCCTACCAGGTCCTGTAGACTTATGTTCATTCAGTTACAGCAGCAAACTGTGTACCAGTTTATCTGGGAGCTTATCACTCATGGTCAGTTGTGGTGTTCCATCCCAGGGCTCCCAGAGCTTCAAGGCCCATGATTGGTGTTAGAGCTGAAGAAGACGATAAATATTTATGATTTATCTTCACCCATATTTCTGAAGTGATCAGCTCCACCAAGTAACAAATCAATGTTTCTTTAGACCTCCTTTTGCTGTCAATGTATCTAAAACTTTCATTTGCTGTCCACGAATATATTGGGCAGCTTTAACTCCTGCTGAGCTTTGCCTATATGAATTCTCTTTCAACAGTGGTTGACAGCACCTCTACAGTCCTATTGTATAGCCTGACCTTGCTTCCAGAATCAATATACTTTCTTTTCCTGCCTAGGTTCTAAAGGATGTCACTGTTCATACAAGCCAGCCTTCTGCCTCTCTTGCTTGACTTTCAACACATTGGAATTGCCTGCTTCTGCACTCTTAAAAGATGTTTCTTGAAAACCGATTAACGTGTGGACCCCATTCCATTCTAAACTCAGATTTCCATGGAAATTTACTAGCTAGTACTTTGAGCAACCTAAAGTCTACTTTCCCAAGATGCAGTATAATAGCTCCATAGCTTCATTTCTACTTTTTTTTTTTAAGTTTTGCTAAGACTGTGCAGATTGAAGTCCAAAGGAATTCAGCCCATTGATTCTAAAAATACTAGAACAAAGTCAAATGAAAAAACCTTATCAATGAAATGGATATATTATTCTATCACAGGACAGTGAGCATAAAGGCATCAGCATGATTTGTCTTTAATGTTTTCATTAACACCACCTTGCTTGTCCTACCACAGGTGTTCACACCTTAAGCCAATTGGGAATCAATGGATTATTTAATTAATATATCTGTGAAATTAGTTTATAGTGTTTATAGTTTTTCTCTTCCTCAGTTGTTGACTTCTCAGCATGTCTTATATAACTCCCAAAAGCATACCTGTGTTTCATTAATTTTCCTGCCTTGATTAGCAATGTACAGTTTCTAAAGCCAGGAATGAACCTTTTTCTCAATTCTACACAGTTGGAGGGGAAGTACAGCTAATTGTATTGTTCTCCTACTGTTTCAATTGCACATTAGAGAAGATCTATCTATAGACTAACTTGAAAATACTGCAGAAATATTAAGAGAATGAAAAATCTAGGGTTATATTTCAGAAACTGGCATATGCAGCTCTGGCGATGCTTTCACTTAAGATCGAATTTACAGAAGACAGATAACAGGAATATACATTTATAACATTTCTGTAATTTGGAGTCAAGTTTTTGACCCCAAAAAAAGATAACAGTTGTAAAAAACAGAAGAAAGCAGCAGAGAAAGACCTGAGAATCACGGTGCAGGCTGTCCATGAGCCAGCATGCTTACGGCTAAGGGTCTATGGTATCCTGGAATTCTTTGGGAAAAACACTCCCAGTGGGTCGAGGGATGTGATCTTTCCTCTCTACTCAACCCTGATGAGGCCAGGACTGGAGTGCTGTATCCAGTTCTGGGCTCCTCAGTGCAAGAGAGAGATGGAGCTCCTGGAGCAGCTCCAGTAAATGAGAACAAAGTTGATCAAGGGACTTGAGCATCCTTCTTATAAGGACAGGCTGAGGGAGCTGGGCCTGTTCAGCCTCCAGAAGAAACAACAGTGAGGGGTCCTTATCAATGCCTCTAAGAATCTGAAGGGAGGATATCAGGAGGATGGAGCCAGGCTCTTCTCAGTGGTGCAAGCAATAGGACAAGAGGCAAGAGGCAGACTCTGATGCACACCAAGTTCTACCCAAAGGCAAGGAAGAACTTCTTTAGTGTTCAGGTGACCATACACTGGAACAGGCTGCCCAGAGAGAATCTCTCACTGGGGATATTCAAGAATTGTCTGCACACAGTCCTTTGCCATGTGCTCTAGGATGACCCTTCCTGAGCAGGGTGTTGGACTGGATGACCCACTGTGATCCCTTCCAACCTGATCCATTCTGTGATCCTGTGCTAAAAAAGAAAGAATTTTCCTGCTATACATAGATCAACCTGTCTGATGAGAAGCATTTTTAGTGCTGCTGGAATCAGTGAAGAATGTCCATGGCAGTTAGTAAGAGGAATTTAAACAGTGATTGATCCTTTATTTTGTTAATAGTCTAAGCATTGTCACTGAACAAAGTATGTTGTCTTCTCAAGTAGGATGGAAGGTTTGCAGCTGAAATCCAGAAGTTATAAATCCAACATTATTAAAAACATGCATTTGGTAACTTTTTAAATACTTATGGCAAATTATGCCTCCCAAAAAGGGATAAGTGGGAGGGAACAACTTAAAATAGCTTCATAGTGACTTTAGAAAACTAAAAATCTGGTAAACTTTTAGCTAGCAACTAACATAGTTTGTGAAACAGTGTTAAAAATATAAAATTATACAGTAAGTCATTAAAAGTTTCTTACTTTCACAGTCATGATTTATTAAAATATAGCTTCTAATCTATCATCAACACAAGATAAAACCTAAGTTGATAAAACAGAGACAGAAATTAATGTCTTCAGTGCTAAACATGAAACAAGATAGTAAGTTTTTAATAGTATAAAAAACAGTGTAGATTTTTTCATAATAATTTCTGAAGGAAACTATCTTCCTGTCATTCTTTTGCCTGTTTCTAATTTTATTTCTATAGTTTTCTGTAGATTTACTGTGTTTTTCAAATTGAGATTCCTGTCTGAATCAGCAACCTGCAACACTAGATCTCCAGATACAGCAATACATTGACTCTGTTGATTTGAGTAAGTTTCTAGTTTTAATGGAAGAACAAAACTCAGAATATGAAGGCCCTAAATCCTTGCACAGCTGCTGGTCTGTTAAGGTAATCTTTGACATGATCCTGCACAGTCTTTGCCTTAATGACACCATTTGAAGAAGTGAAGTAATATTGCTTGAATCTAAAGTCACAGAATGATTTTGCCATGTAATTATGCTGTCCTGAGGAATGTTTTCACCTCTACCTTTCTGTTTATGATCTGTGAATAGTCTACTGGTAATAAAACCAAGACAGCCACCTAGATGCTAGAGTTCTAACAGGAGTTCATGAAAATGTTCTGGCAGACACTAGAGGAGTTTATTATTTAGAAATTCTCGGAAGATATTTATTTAGATAGGAAGGGTTTTAATAGTGGGCAAACTGTCATTGTGTGGTAAAAAGCATAAATTGGTGTGTTGCATGATACAAAGAATAAATCAATGGATATTTAACTTTTCATGGAGCAGTGCAAGAAAATGCTTTTAACTCATCTGTAAGTGCTTTAGGATAAATATTCCAGTTGGGATAGTTGACGAAGATACAGATATCCAATGAAAAAATATCAACTCTGACACCGTCTGTTAAGCAAAGTAATTGCATCTGAGGTGAAATCAAAAGGCAGAGAAATTAATATTTTTATATTCAGTGGCTGTAGTATCAGTCACTAAGAACCAGGAAAGGAGAGGCTATAAAGTGTCTTTCAACAGATGTAAGGGCAGCAAAATATCCAGGAATTATAAAGCAATTACTCTTAGCATATAACAAGATAGAAAATGGGAACTACACATCAAATATACATTTAAAAGTATTGAGGGATTATTAAGTAAGATTTAAAAACAACGTAAAAGAAAATGCAAGGAGAACCAAACAAAAAAAATCTAATAAAATCCAATTTACTCCTTTCATAAGGTAGCTAAAGTAGTATTTTAAGATCACAAACAGCAAAAGTGAAAATGACATATAAAGCTTTTTACATGCTATCCTTCCGCAGAAACATTAATAAAAAACCCTTATTCACATTCATTCATGAAATAATATATGTTATAGGTTAAAACACTTCTACAGAAGGAGATGCTATATTTTATATTCCAAGAAGGCCTCTAGCTCAATCCTTTGAAACATTTTTGTTAGCAGCCAGATTGATGAACTAAAAACAGCACTTAGACCATTCACAGATGGTAAACAGATAGGTAGAAGAGCAAACACTCTTTAGGACAGGAGGAAAATAATTTTGATACAGTGGGAGAAGATCTGAGATCAAGACAATATCCAATAAAAAATGCATAGTACTATTCCTCTGAAGCTTGCAATCATCTGCCAGATATTCCTGATTTTATGTTTGTTCCCTTTTAAATGTTAAAAGGGAACAAAACATAAAATCAGAAATATCTGGCAGATGACTACAAGCTTCATAGGAGTCAAAAACCCTATGTCCCATAAATGAGAAAAATAGTTGTTTGGGTTATGCTAGTAATACTGTCAGATGCAAAACACAGGAAATAATACTTCTACTCACTGTGAATATAATTCAACACCAAATTAATAAATTTGGGATTCAGGAATAGGAAGACAGTTTTAAACCATCTCAAAAGCAGTATTATTTTGGCAAGAGGTTTATCTGGAGCAAAAGAGTGGGATAGAAGTGTAACAGATAATATGTTAAAAGGGTTGTTGTAAAAGTACCAGTTTTACATTATTTTCCTGAGTCCACCAATGACAGCAAGGAGTCATCAGTAGTTTTCCTTACAGCAAATCTTACATTGAAGATTGAGAAAAGCTTTCTAATTATGTGAATGGAAAACACCGCAGCAGCATGCCTGAGGAGATGCAACCTCTACTAGATTTCAAAGACTAGGAATAGACAATACTCTGCCTGTAGCCAAAGGATAGAGTAGCTCAACTAGATTTCAAGCTTTGTTTTATTAAATAATTCTCTATTACTATACACAATAATAAAATAAAGAACAAATATTATTTCACTTGTATGGCTTCCTGGAAGAAAAATATATATCCTTACGTAAAATATTTACAAAATTGTGATATAATAATATATTATTTGGGCATACACTGAGTTATGCAACCTACATGCATGCAGAAATAGATGTTTAAGCAAGAGGTTATAAAGGAACAGCTGTGGGTTATTTGCAAGATGTTGTTTTATATAGTTTGATACTGTAACAATTTGAAACAATATTGCCATGATCCAATAGAAATTCTAATGATTTTTACATAGATTTAAGGTTGCATTCCCCTTTCACCTATTTTGAAATACTTGGGTTTTTTGCTTAACATATTTTCTCAAGGAACCAGTATTAAATAGATCATTAATACTTTGAAACATATTTAATGTTCACTGTCATCTTCTTTTATGCGTAATAAGGCACAGAGATGAAAAATTCATGATTATATACACTAGGAAATTGGATTTCAAATGGAGACAAATTATATGCAAATAAGGGATCAAAATTCAAACAAAAGGAGCAATTATGAATTTAATAAAATTTTTTTTAAAAAGACAAAGAGGAGGGGAAAGTGATAACAAATAGAACAACTGTGCTTTGATGTATGATAAAAATGGATTAGTCCTTTAAGTGTCAAGCCTCTTGTAGAAACAACATTATTAGCCCTATCTTTTAATAATAATAATGTCAGGCTGTAATATCTACAACTTTGATTTTTAGAAACAAATTAATTTGCAACCAACATCGACTGTGATTGTAACAAGGGGTATAACATGCCAAAGGCATATTTTGATACTGGGAATGATAATCATTGCTCGTACTCTGAGGAGGAGGGGGAGCCCTAGGTGTATGGATGCTAAAGAACAACCCTGCAGATTAATATAGAGTGTGTCAGATATAATAAATTCTCAAGCTCCACATAATAGTTCTGTACCTGCTTGTTCTACTCTAGCAGCTGTCGTTGACAGTGAGAGTTATTAGAAGACAGAGCAAGTGCTTTAAGGGTCATGAGCTACTTTGCCCATTCATAGACTTCAGAAAGACAATATTTAGTCGTTAGCTGCCACACATCCCTAAAAGCCATAATAAAAGTCTGTCCCAAGTCTACAGGAAATATAATTATGAAACTTTTCCTGCATCACTTCTTTCACACAAACTTTGCCGTTGTGTAGAACCTGTATAAAAGGAAACATCCCAGCAGAATGAAAGGTCAGTAATAAAGTATTCTTTGTAATAGTACTTTAATGAGTTTCCAGAAATGGGACTATGGAAAAAAATGTGGATCACTTACACATGGATTTACTGAGAATGGTTTTTTGTGTTGTTGTAGTTTGGATGCTTCTGTCTTGTCTGTTTGTTTTTGATTGTTTGTTTTTGCTTGTCTTTCTGTTTTGGTTTTTTGTTTGTCTTTTTGGTTTTTGTTTTGTTTTGTTGTTGTTGCTTGATTTTTTTTGGTTTTTTCCGTTTGTGGTTGTTTTCCTTTTTTTCTTTGGTTTTTTTTGTTTGTTTGTTTTTGTTTTTGGTTCGGTTTGGTTTTGGGTTTTTTGGGGTGTGGGGGTGATGGGTCTTTTTAATTTTTTTTTTTTTTTAATCCAGATTTTAGTGAACGGTCAGACTGGAATTGCTGTATTTTGGGTGCAACTTGAAGTCCACATATGACCAAAAGATGTCTGGAATCACATATGACCAAAAGACGTCTGGAATCCTAGGCACAGAAAGATATTTCATATATCTATAAACTTCCATTAGAGTGAGAAAATCCTTTAGAGAAAAATAGAATTATCAAGATATGCTGCCTTATACATAAATAATTCACACACTACATTTAAATTTATTACAAGGCAACCTCATCTTTTAGAAAGACAAATGGTCCTATGAGTTTATACAGAATATTAAAATGAAGCTTAGAGTGTTGGCAGGGATAGTTTATTTGATTCAATACCGAAAATTGTAATAGGTTTTTAGTACAATACCCAGTAATGTCTAACAATACTTTTTATACTTTCTTCTAAAACTTTTCTTTATACTGTATGCAAATTCACCTGCATCAAGATATTTAGTTGGATAAACAAACTACAGTTGATATGTTAGAGTAAGCATTATTTAGCATTCTCAGTGAGTCACAAAGCAGATGGGTGCTTCTTATATTTTTATAGGAGAACACAAAAGAAAAAATGTTCAAAGCAAAGTAATTCAGTGCTCATAGTTTTAAATGCCTTAAAATGTTACAATTTTCATTATGTTAAAATTATTGTATGAGTTATGGTCACTTCAAGCAGAAGAAAATTTTTTTTTTAATATAAAGATGTTAAAATAGAACATCTTTGTTTCTGAGAAAGGGTCTGATTAAAAAAAAGAAAGTCCTCACAATTTGTCTAAAATGCTGCAGACATTCACAGAAAACTTTTGAAGGAGTTTTAGTAAATGCCTTCTAATACAATATGGCTTACTGGCCACCAGCTCAAAGTTCAGTATTTTCTTAAAAAGGATGAAATTATTCAGTGTGTGTAAGTTATTACAACTGTTTTGCTAGGTTCTGGAGCCCTTTCATTCTGTCAACACTTTTGAAAAGAACAAGTTTATTGTTCTAAAGTACATTGCGTACAGCTGTATAGCGCTTCACGTGTGATGACTTCTGCTTATGAAAGAGTTTGATTTAATTGGTAAAATAATATTTTTCATTCACCTAGACTCGGTTTTTTTCTGTTTGATCCAGAATAGTACAAAGCAATAAAGCTGACAGTTGTTTCTCTGCAATATGTTAGAAATTCTTCAGAAAGCTGACTGACTGAGAATACAAAAGATTCACAAAAGAAGAAAACAAGGCTCTCAGTGGTTTGCATAAAAATTTGGAAAATATATTCTTTATTTAGATCTGTGTTAAAAAACTCCAAACAAATGAACATTTGTTTATCGAGTATTTTTTAAAATTAATTTGATAGTTAATATTAAATATTGTAGTTTGCTAGTTTTATGGGTGCTTTACAGTAAAAATTTCTAAGGAAACAAGTAGACATGCCTCATGAAATTACCACCATAAAACAGTATTAGAGTATTGCAGTGTGAGGATAAATTAAGACAGTTTAAGCAGAATAGAAGAGATGTCATTCAAAAGGACACACTGAAACACTTGACAAAAATATCTAAAATGCAAGCATAAGAATAATAGAAAAGATACTGTGATTAAAATGTCAGATAACTATTGAGCTTAATTCTGATGAGGAACATGAAATTTCTTTTGTATTAAACGTATGGCAAAATTTTATTATATGGTTTAATGTATTCTTTTACATGTAACAAAATATTGAGACCATAATAACTGAACCCTGTTGCACTGTGCCAGGCAAGGAACTGCAGTGAAGCTGTTGGGTCTGAGATTGAAGCATGATCTTTGGAATAGTATTCAGATCCTTACTTCTTTCCTTCTGTGCATTTGTTGAATAGATGAATAAATCTGCCAACCATTTTCAATGAGATCTACTGATAGAAAACTATTTGATTACCTGTGACAAACATTTTCATCAGCTGCTGATAAATAGGTTTAAGTAGTGACTTGGTCAAAGGTCAATATGGCTTATTGACCTGTCACTGAGCAAGACCAAGATCTTAATTAGAGGTTCATGGTTATATCAAAACAAGTGTCTTTTACACACTGATAGAACTATAAAAAAAAATCCCAAGAATGAGTGGGATCAAGGGTCAACATGTATAGTTAGCTAACACTAGACTGGAAGATCAATGATATTTTTTTCATTTTTCCAGGACTTTTCAATGTGAACTCTTCTAAAGTGGATCAGATTACCATAATTTTTTTCTGAAAACTAAGCCCTATTAAGATGATTGGGGTTAAGACATCTGAATGAAAATTGAAAATAGTTAAAGGTAGTCAGAAGCATTAGTTTCACCCACAAGTTATTTACCATTTTCAAGTAATTCCTGAAGATTTTACTGATGGCAAGAGTCTGGAGACTTCAATAACATACTATTTTTATTGTAAAAAAACCGAGCCTTAAAATAATGCTAGCAGACCCAGGATAAATAAAAGGATTTTTAAAATTAGTACAAGTGCAGCACCTTATATTTGGCCTGGTTGAACTTAATGAGGTTTGTACAGACTCAGTTTTCAAACTTGCTAAGGTCTGTATGGATAGCTTCCCTTTCCTCCAGTATGCCAACACATCATGGTGTCATGCCAAACTTGCTGAGGGTGCACTGAATCCCACTGCTCATGTCAACAACAAACATTTTAAACAGTGCTGGTCCCAGTACTACCCCTGAGGAGCACCACTCATCACCAATCTCCTCTCAGACACTGAGCTGCTGACCACACTTCTTTGTGTGTGACAAGCCAGCTGGCTCTTTATCCACCCAGATGTCAACTCTTCAAACCCATGTCCCTCCAGTTTTGAGTCAAGTATGTTGAAATGTTTAACAGTTGTTGAAAGGGGTTGGAATTGTCTTAATATTTACATTTATTTTGATAATTTTGAATAACCATTTTACAGAAACTGCCTTAAGGCTCTCTCAGTGTTATGCCTGTCTGTGCAGAAAACAAAAAGTGAAAAAAACCACAGAGACTAAAAACAAAATAATTATAAATTCTAAATCACCACATTGACCTTGAATCTTTTTCTTAAGCATTATAGTAGAAAATCCTACTTCACCAATTGCTACCTAAGAAAACATCACTGGTGTTACAATTAGAGAAACTCAAGGAAAAATAAAAAAACAAACCCTACTATTTTGCCACATGTGGATGATTCAGGAAGAAAATTAAGAAACCGAGCCAATGACACATTATAAATAAGGAGTTTAATGAATTCCACCGCTACTTTATGGAAAATGAACTTTGAAAATAAAACTTATGTCATTTGGAAACATTCTTAGTATTAGGATTCCTCCTTAACATTTCCCTAAAGGTCTTTGAATCTTTTCAAAATGCCATCTGCCATCCACAATCCATTTTTGAAGCAAAGCATTAAAAAGCACATGTTGTGATTTGAAAGTTGAGCAGATAGACAGCTTGCAGAGACAGTGACAGTCATCATCTTCTGTACACCAAGAGCAGCTGCAGATACACTGCCAGTCACGGCTGACTAGTAAATGCACCATAACTGGTTCTAGCGTGCTGCCTGGGGAAGAAACTGTACTAGAAGAAACTGGGAGCACCCTCCTTCCCTAGTATCACTAAAGTTTAATAATAAAAAAATAGCAAGATGAGGTCCAAAGAGATAAAGAAAAGAAATCCTCACTTAAAGCACTTCAATTCTTAAAATAAAATAGAGTTCTGCCATGTGATCTTAAGAATATGAAAGGCTGTTATACCAAAAGAAAAAAAAAAAAGAAAAAAGAAAAAAGAAAAAATAATAGGGTTTAAAAGGCCATTTAAGGGAATTAAAAACTTAGAACGTTACATGTATCTTGGAGACTTCTTAGGGAAGCTGTATTAGAAGCACTGAACAAATCTATACTATTCATAAAAGTCCTGAGAAAAGAAGCAAACCTGGCTAAAAGGCAGGGGTAAGAGGAGTTATTTGAAAGCAGTCTTCAAAGAACTAAGATCATGTTGAAATGAAGAAAATAGAAGAAAAGTAATATCTGAAAAGTTAAAAAACTCCATAAACCTGGGTGAAAGAAGAGCTTGAGGTAGAACAAGCAAAATTCATAAAAATTAATAAATCTTTCTTCAAACACACCAGGAGGAAGAACTCTGAGACTTCAAATCCCACAGATTATCGAGCTATGAAAGGAGCCTTCAGGAAAAATAAAGTCACAGAAGAAAGCTGAAGAGACACTTTGTGGCTGTTCACTCTTGAAGAACTTGTACAAATTTTCCCACCAGAACACCACCCACCCTTTATTTTTTCCTTTCCTTTTCATTTTTTTTTTTTAATTGGAAAAGAATTTCAGAAGATGTGTTTTAACTTGAGCTCCCCTAGGAGAAGTCTCAGAAAAAAAAAAAGACAGTAATGAGAGACCAGAAGCAGATAATTTCCATCCGAGGCCTTAGAAATTTGATGGTAAAACAGATGAACAAGATGTGATGTGCAATCTCTCTCAAAACTCGTGAGGTACATGAGAAGCTGAAGGGAAGTGCAGGGATTTATTTAACCACAAATAGTTGCAGGCTCACAGATTATTCAAAGGAGGTACTAATTTTGTTTCCACTGTTGTTCTAATCTTTTCTATACATCGGCTTTTGATGGCAGTACCAGATGAGAAGGACGTTTGATCCCATTTTAGTACCTCTTCTCTTCCATGCTTGAGTTGTGATGGGAATGACAGTTTAGGTATTACCAAATGTAAGTCAAGCACCTAAATGCCATGCTAAGGTGCCCTGCACACTTTCCACAAACACAAATCGAATGCAGTAGCCTGTTGGCTTTTTTCACTGCAGAAGAGCCCTGTTCACCAACATTGAACTTTTCCACTGGGAAACTCAGGACTCTTTCCACTGTGTGGATCCCGATTCTCCAGCCAATGCATAGACCACTTGTCTAGACTGTCACACAATAGTTTCTCTATATCAGGCCATGTGACTTCTGAAAGCCTTGTAGTAATGTACTTAAATCCTTAGAGAAATCTGTGTGGGCAATGCCCACTGCCCAGTCCTTAGAGAATCTCCAGCTTCTATAGGTCAAATAAAACTATGCAGTTACATTTAAAGTCTGAGGAACTACCTTGAATAGCTGTCATTCAACTCTGAAACACTAATATGTAAGATACCAGATTAAAAGGGACAGAGAAACTTCACATCTTCCTAAATCCGAGATGTGATGTTTTCTTTTAACAGTTATATTGTAATGAAGGAACTAGAAGCCTGTAAGCATTTGAATAACTGAGATCTAAGATCCTAGTTGAAAGCTCCAAAATGTTAAAAAAAAGAATAAAATTCTGGTCTTTAAGTTTAGCATCATCTGTATCTTAGGTCATTCCCTAGGCCCTTATGTTCCAGAAGCGCTTGATACCGTCTGAACATTTACATTGTAAACATACCACCAATCCCTTTACTACATAAATATATCATGTTAGCAGGCAAAAAACTGTATAAGCAGCATGGGGCAAATAGAGGAACACCTACAGAACTGTGTTTGCAACATGATAACTCTTTATGTGCATCATACAAATAGATGCTGTTATAGTTAAAATAACTCTTAGAAGGTAGATTATGTGGTTTTGAACTTAATAAGCAGAACAAACCTGAAATGAGGACTCTCATATCTTAGATGTGTCCAATGAGATGCAAAAGAATGAATAAAAGAACGGATTTGGTAACTCAGCATTAAAATGAAGAGTTTATAAAGCACTCCTCACCATTTTGTTTTGCTGAATATGGGAAATTCTGTGCCGGACAACTGAGATGTTTACATGTTTGCTAATCTACAAAGTTCTCTCCTAGACAAGAGCAGCTTTCAAGCAACATAAGAATTACATATACTCATGCATACACGTATATTATATGAATATATGTTTCCAGTTGGCAGTCTGGAAAGAATTATAATAAAATCCCATGAGAGCTTGGAATGTGAAAAGAGAAGGATGAATACTGTAAAACCCTAGACAGTATAATACAATGTAAAATCCAGCATAATCTGAAAACTGATGGTCGACTTTATTTTTTACGGCACTAACAAAAAGTATAACGACCGTTTTGGAAGTATATACATTATAAAATCAACTAAATTTTATAGATCTATATACATACAGAAAGTTATTCACAGCTCCAGATGTTGCAACTTCTGACAATATTTGGTCCCCCTGCTTCTGAGTGTGGTTTGTCTTCACAGAGTTTATGCCCAAGACTCTCTGGATATTGTTACAGTCTTTTTTCAGCTCTGCATATGGTTAGAATGCATTCACAAATGCCTGTGGAAATGGCCAAGTGAATTCCTTTAACAAACCTTCTGTAATAAACTGAGACAGATATCTATCTATCTATCTATCTGTCTGTCTGTCTGTCTGTCTGTCTGTGTGTCTGTGTGTCTATGCATGGTGGGAATACACTGGGACACAGGTTGATGGGTTGGCCCAGCCAGATAATTAAAAATTACAGACAATGGATACTTTATAGAGATACTTATTCACTTATTTTTATGTCTATCCTTTTGCCTCCTTTTTTTTCCCCACTCACAGAGATTTTAATTCATATTCCTTGAGAAAAATTCTAAAAATCAGTCCTAGAAAGCTGTGTATTTTAATATATCTCAAGGATCTTGCTTCTAGGATGAGAGCTGGGTCTATGCTCAGCAGGTGACAAAGAGCTGTGGTGTAGTCTCCATCCTTTGAGACCTCCAAAAGCCATGTGTACATGATCCTGGGTAGCAGCCTCCAGGTAGCCCTATTTGAGCAGAAAGGATGGACCAGGAGAGGTCCTCTCCAGCCTCATGCATCCTATACTTCTGTGATTACTAACCTTGCCAAAAGTCTTTGATTCTGATTCTGACTTGCTCAATGCCTTTTGAGAAAAGCTAGAGGCATATAAAGATCAGCAGTATTTATTTTTAATATTGTATCACTTTGTATGTGGTAGCAGCACGAAATAAATACATGTAAGCGTTTAGTGATATTTCAATTTACTTGTCTCGGCCAGTCTTTATTTTAACCTGTGATGCTCTTTTGAAAGTGGTTTTTCTTCTAACTTGTCACTATTTAGAAATACATTTCATTACAATACTCTTTCACATGCTCATAAGCCTCTGCTATAGTGTCAGAACTCTTCTTTCTTCTTCCCTTCACTGCTGCTGATAGAAATTAAACTTGGTATGAAACATGCACAAAACCCAGAGTAGATACCCTTCATAATAGAAATTGTGATTGAGAACCTTTTTATTCTGGTTCATTTATGTGTCAAACTGTGCTGCAGAGAGATTCCAGTCAGAATTACATTGGTAATCCTATTAAAGTTGTAATGTGTCATCCTTCATGATTAGTCTTCATTTTCATCATTTGAAAGAATCACATAATCATAATTAAGTTTTTGTTCTGTTAGAGTGTAAGCCAGTGTCAGAGCTACACAGAGAGAGAGGAAGGACAAAATCTCATTACAAGTCCCACTACAGTTGGAAAATGCCCTCAACTCCAGATCACGAATGGATCAGTATTAATCCATTTGACCTCTATCCTGGATAAATTCAAAGAGTTGCAGGCTCTGGGAGCATAGCAAGGTGTAGCACTCCTCACCAACATTCCTTTGCAGGAATCTCACTCCAGGAAAAATAAATAGCTTAAAAACAGAAAGAAGCTTTATTTACTAAGTGAAGACTTTGTGTGTTAATGTGGCATAATGGGTTCAAATCTCCATTGTGGAAATGTAAATCAAGAAATTTAAAAGGAACGTCCTGATCAGATAACAGTTCCAAGGCTTGAGGTAGAAAAATAAGTCTCTTTGCTGCAATACACATCTCTTTATTATTTAAACCTCTTCTGAGCATTCTCCACTTCCCTGATTCCCTGATGAATGCAACAGTGAGAACATCAGATGAAAGCAATTTCTGACAGCGACAGCTTGTATCTAAAAATATTTTATGTCTTGAGTATGATAAGTGACAGAATGAACAAAAGGATGACTTGAAAATTGTTTATCAATAGTTCTTTAACAGAGACAGCTTGTATTTATAAATATTTAGCATCCTTGTTGAAATATAAACATGAATGGAAAAGAAGAGTTGGACGTACAATATCTGGAAATAAACTAATTACCTTTATAATCAATTATATGACTGAACTACACTGCTTTTTCAATAGACATTAGCTAAATGGGTTTTGAGAAGTGATTTGCTGAATGTGTTAGTGGAAAACATTTTGTTTATTATTTTAATCTGGACAAATTAACAGCACCTTTTTTCTACTATGACTCTCAAATGTTGAAATGCTTCTGTTTCTTTCTAAATGCAAACATATGAATACTTAAATGAAAGTAATTCTACAAAAGCTACCTTGAAGTTTACAAGATTAATGTAAAACAAACTGGAGAAACTTGTCTAAAAATGCTGCCAGCTGTTTTCTCCAAGTGCAGAAATCCACATCAACCTTGCAACAATTTTGTCCATTTGAACTCAAATGTACAACTACTTAGGCTTCCATGCAAATGAGAAAAGCTTCTCATACTTCCAGTTGTAATGGTTCCAGTAAGAAGACATTTGGCTGACAAGAAATAAACAAATTCTAAACCAGAGTCATCTGGAGGGGAGGTTCAATGCAGGTTAAGGGAAGAACTGTATGCTTTGGAACTGCTGGAAGTTCACTCCTAAGAGACAATTGTTACACACAAAGTGCTATCAAACAGCCCGGCGTTTCACACAGATTCCTTAACACAATGAATCTGCTCTCATCAGAAAGGGATTTGTTTTTATTCTTTTAATTTGTAAGGACAAGAGTTTTCAGGTTATGTGGGCACAGAGAATTTTGATGCACACCATATGTTTGGGGGTCTTGGTTGGCATTCTGTGATGGAGCTTACTGAGTGGTCATTTCTAGATTTTGGATAAATCATCCAATGATCAGCAGCAACATTCTACAAATGCCTTAAATATTCAGTTGTGTTCATGATGTTTAGGTGAGCTGATACAAGTCACTATGTGAGCTCACATGGCACAGCCCATAAGATAAGACCCAGAGGAACTAAAAATACTGAGAAAGGTTCTTTGTTTTTGGACCCAATAATACTGCTCTCAAACCCAATTTGCTCGTCAACTTAATTATTTTTTTGTCTTTTACAGGGTTTGAGATAGTTCACTGATGTTAACAGCATGTTATTTGGATATTAAATAATATGTGACACAGATTTTCTTCAACCATAAATGAGAAACTGTAAGTGTTGCCACAGCTTGTTTACCATCTTCCTGTGAATTTCAGAATAATCTAATAATCAATAATATATTTGCACGCTTTCACATTAGAATTTACAACAGCTGATTAGATACTTGAATTACCTCACATCATGGATGAAGAGAGTTAAGTGTTCACTATTACTATTTTAGTTTCCTGACTGCATAGATTGTAGAAGATGTTATTCTTATGCTGTATCTGCACCTAGAGTATACTTGGTGAAGCTAAAGCTAAAGAATTCTGTGAACGTGCAAAAGAATACAAAACCCTTTCCTAGAATAAAAACTTTCCATTTTTTCTCTGAACAGAGATGGCTGCTCTTTTACAGTATATTTCAAAGAATCTCTTTTATATTAAATCACTCAGTTCCAACTGGAAGGAAAGAAGAATCTATTGCCCTTGCACAACCCAGAGCCAGAAATGGCGAGTAGTCTTGGAAATGAACACTGGGCTGTAGGTAGGTAATAGGGGAAGTGAATTCATACAGGAATCCTACAGAAGTTCTTGGGTGAATGAAATGCATCTTCCTTTTCTCCTCTGAATTTCAGTGAAAGCTTTTAATTTTTTTTTCTTTTTTTTTTTTTTATTGAAACAAAAAGGGAAAGAAACATAAGACTTGCTCAAAATGTTTGCCAAAGTAGCAGAACACTGGATTCAGCTCTCACCTTTTCTTCCATCACAAGATATAACATGCTCGGATCAACAGGGAGAAAACTAATTTGAAGAGAAAAGGTGGTCCCAAAACGCCTGTCGTGTTCTCTCAGACTTGGAGAGATCCCTATTCTTTTAAAATATCAGCTATTTGTTATTAACTATTAAATATTTAAATATTATTTTACCTTAAAAGAGAGCTGATCCTCAAGTACAGCCCATATCTGGAAGTCAATCCTATTAGGATTCAAAGCCCGTGTCAAGAAATACTTAACATATAAAAGTCACATTTGTAATACAAGACCTGAAGCCTATTTCATTTATTTGTGAAGCATTCAGTCTCACTCTACTGAGTTTGCATGTCAAGGCTCTTGGCAGGGGAAGGACTTCTCTGAGAAGCTGACAGAGCCAGTGTCAGATGGCTCCAAGACAGATTTGCCATTGACCAAGTCCAAGCACATCAGTGACAGTGGTAGCACCTCTGGGATAATAGATTTAAAAAGGGGGAAAAAAAACCCCTATGCAGCAGCAACTGCAGCCAGAGATAGGAATGAAGAAAATATGACAAAAACAGCCCTGCAGACACCAAGGTCAGCGAAAAGAGAGGTGGAGGAGGTGCTCCAAGTGCTGGAGGAGAGATTCCCATGCAGCCTGTAGTGCAGACCATGCTGAGGCAGCTGTGCCCCTGCAGCCCATAGAGATCCACAGACGAGCAGAAATCGACCTGCAGCCTGTGAAGGACCCCATGCTGGAGCAAGTGAATGCCCAGAACAAGGCTGTGACTGTGGCAAACCCACACTGGAATAGGATACTGGCAGGACCTGTGGCTCCATGGAGACAGAAGCCCACACCAGAGCAGTTTTTCTGGCAGGACTTGGGACCCCACAAGGGACCCACACTGGAGCAGTTCATGAAGAACTGCAGCCCATGGAAAGGGCTTGAGATGGAGAAGTTGGTGGAGATGTGTCTGCTGTGGGATATACCCTCTCTCTGGAGCTGGGGAAGAGTGTGAGGACTCCTGCGTCTGAGGTGGGAGGAGCAGCAGAGTAATCTGGTGAACAGCAGGAGCCGTTCCTGATTCCTAAATCTCCTGCAGCACTGTGGAGGGAGGAGGTAGAAAAAATTGAGAGCGCAGTTCAGTGCAGTTCAGCCTGGGGAGAAGGGACTTGAGAGAAGAAGGAGAATTTTTTTAAGATTTGTGGCTTTATTTCTCATTATCCTACTCTGATTTGATTGGTAATAAATTAGGTATTTACACATCTGTTGGCAAGATGGAAAAAAAACAGAACCCAAACATTCTCCAAGATATGACAATGTTATAAAAGTCTTCCAATACCTAAATACATTAAGATCACTTTTTATCACAGATCACACATTAGAAGATCACTTTTTATCATAGATGATCACAACTATGTAAAAAAATCTATTTTACAGAAGGAAAGGGAGTGGGATTAATGACGTTTTTCCTAGAATATCTACAGATCTCCTTAAGCCATTAATTTTTGATCCTTCTTACACTTCACATTTGTCCTATGGTGCACCTTTACTTAGTATTATCTATTTTACCAGTCATTTTTGCTATGTTGAAACTCTGAATATGAAAGTTTTACATCCTTTTGAGAGAGAATAATTGTGACTTCAAACAACAAAGGGGTTACTGCAGAGCCAACCCCAGTAAAACCTTTTTTAGCTGGTGAAGAACATTCCCATTTATTGAATCCCTGGAAATAACATTGTTCTCCTATTTAAACATAGACAAAATACCTTTTTTTTTTTTTTTGAAACTGAAGAAAACTAAAATTAAGGTCAAGATCCAATCTATTCAATATAGACTACAATGAGAAAGTGTCATAGCCTTTTTCTTCATAAGAAGAGGTCACAGGAGTTTCATCTTTACCTTTATCCTGTCACAATTCTCTTCTGTAATTCCAGGGGCTACCTGCCCTTCACACAGCTGATTACACAGTCCCTGGTTCCCTGCCAGCCATTAGCCGGCTGAGAAAGTCGCAAAAGACTGATCTGGAAGTGGTGGGCATGGATACTTTGACCATCTCTGTCTTTTATCTAAATATCTTAGAATGCTTGAACATAAAATAAAACCAAAAAAACAAACCAAACTAAACCAAACAAACAAACAAACAAACAAACAAAAAAAAAAAAAAAAAACAAAAAAAAACCCCAAATCTCCAAATTGCCCAAAGTTGTCTGAGAGAAAACACTCTGCCACTTTCCTAAAAGATGGCAAAACTGTTAAATACTGTTTAATAGTCACTGCCCTGCAGACAGTCATATATGTATATTGTACCAGTGAAATAGTTCATTCCAATTGGATTAATAGAAAGTGTAGAAATACACACTGACAAGTTTGAAAAAGCAGTCACTGCTGTTCTGCCACTTGTCCAACCTCTGGACGACATGGAAATGTATAAACAGGAGCTCTTTGTTCATAAAAAGCATACATGGCCCTCCTCCAAAAAGAAGAAAATAAAAAATGAAAAACCTCAACCACAGCCAAAATCAAATAAAATAAAGCCAAACAAAAAAAACACAAACAACCACAATCTAGACTAGAAAAATCTCTGAAAAATAAAGGTCTCTATTAAACTAGCATAGGTTTATGAACTATTGCAGTTGTCTCGGTACTGTAGTAACAGCAATTAATATCTAAAATGTACTGCAAATAGTAATATATTGCAGAAAGAATTAATTTGTTTATAGGATTTAATTAAACTAAATACAATTAAAGCTGAATTTGCTGATTCAGAGAGCCTGAAATGTTTAATTTAATACACTTTGAGATCAATGAACTGCTGGCCAGGACTTCGTGCAGACCGAGCAGATCTTGAGAGCACTGAGTTTCTGCCTCTCAGGGAAAGACTTCGACTGGTCATCTTCAGAGCAGACACCCACTCCCCTCTGAATACACAGGAGCCCTTTGCCTGACAAGTCTGATTTGGAGACAATGCTCAGCCACGCTGTCCATATTCTTCCAGCTCTTTAAATCACAGTGGCAGCCTCAGGGGGTGGGGGGAACGAAGTGCTGTTTAGCTCCCCACAGAAGGGAACACCAAAATCCTAATGCCATGGACTCTGGCTGAAGTCTGGACTGCAATATCTTCTGTCTTTGCAGGGTGACCAACGAATCTGTGCCTACACTGCTTCATAAACCAGGCAAGTTCCATCACAGCTCTGCCACCTCCTTGTCTCACTCCATCACTAGCATTCTCCCTGGCATAATCCTAAACCAAACTACCACGTTACCACTGGAAGAGCACAGGCCACAGGCTGCTCCCTGCACATGGGGGAGTGAAACTCCATGATGATGTGTCTGTGTGAGTGTACATGTGCGTAAGAGAGAGGGAGCTTGTAGGTATTATTATGTGACTAATTTATTCCAAATAAGAAATGTTCAGAAACAAGCATCATGTATTTTGAAAGGTCTAGATTACACCATGTGGCCCAGGGCCAAATAACAGATCTTGCTTCTGCTTTATTCACAAGTGCAGGTGTAGTCTCAAAGAGAGTTCTGTAGTTCAGAAACATCTGTCACAGCAGGGCTACCTGTGGTGTCCAGGAGCTGGTATAATAACAATCATAATCCACATAGATTTCTCTGATGGTATTTATCGACTGCTATGAAACAGAGACAGAATCCAATGTCATCCAGAGATATTTTGTTTAAAAAAGACATCAGTTAGCCCCCAAGATAACATTCATTGAGAAATGGAGCCTCAGGCTGGTCCTAGTGGGTCTAAGAAAAGTACTCCCAGAAATTTCTCATAAAAGGAATTTGCTGTTTTGAAATTTGGTTTTTTGGGTTTTTTCCCCCTTTTTTCTGTTTGTTCTATCGTTCTGAAAACTGTTCTGAATTTATTTTGAAGAAACACGTTGGACACCAGACTAAGCACACCTACAGACGGTGCCTATCATGATTCCGGGTGGGAGTAGTGTTTTTTCCCTACAAAACTTTCAAGGCAGACCATTTAAAACAGATAAAAAGAGAGCACTAAACCTGCAGTGGGATATGTGAGTCACAGAGAGGAAACATTTGCATTTAAAAGAAGCAGGCAGTTTAGTTTTTCCCAATTAGGGGCTGAAACAACCTGATGCCAGCCAGTCCTGAGTTGCAGTGACTATCCTGAGTTCAGTGATGAGGTAACTAAAAAACTGAGTCATCATCTCTTCAAGGTTATCTAGGACCTTAGAAACTGTATTCAAAATGAAGCACACTAGAGCAGTCAAGAAAGCTGTTTAAGAATAGTGCCAGCAAAATTTATGTTTTAGTCTCTCCACTAAACTTTCTGTTCCAAGTCATCCAGATAGCAACTGTATTTAGCATCTTCAGTTTTCTGAAGATTCATGTTTCCTTATTGAATTGCTTAAAATGTCCAGGTTAACTGTGTATGCATGAAACCAGAAAATTAGTCTACTGGGTCCAGACTGCAAAGGATTAGCAGGGAAATGAAACCCCAAAAAAGCTTTCCAGCAAAACTCTGTCATCTCTCAAAGATCTTATTTCACATTTTCAAACAAACAATAATTTTTTCCCAAGAATTAAGAATTTCCTGAAAATTTCAGCTCAGTGAAAAGCTGGAAACTCCTGGATTTGGTTTAATTCAACCCGAAATCAAATTTCTATTAAAACAAGAATCCTGATAAATAAGAATTCCCACTTTAGTTAGCCAAAACAAAAACAGCAACACAAAATCACAGAAACATTCAACGTAGGAAACAATTCTGTTGCATTAATTTCTGCATATCTGAATAACACTGTGTAGCTAAACATCTTCCATATATTTTCCATATATATGTATAGTATTTATTCTACATTTATTCTAATGTGAATAACATTACTTTTCATCCAGTCAAATTCATGATGGCACAGGAGACTCCACCATGTAATCACCATATACCTCCCCAATAACTTCACTCACCATGTTTTCCTAGTTACTCTAAATGGCTGTTTCCACAGTCGTTGATAAATAAAAGTATAATTAAGCCTTGCTTAAAAGTTAATTTCCCATGTAAGGGAAAAGGCATTAACATCTCATTGTCATCAATGCAGAAAGCTTATAACCATAACATTAAGCCCAATACTAAAAAAAAATTTGTGAGTTTCAGTTCTTCAGAAAAAAAAGCCCCTTACTCAAAGATACTTACAAGAGATGGAGTACTATGATTAACTCTATTTGTTTCAATAAATGGAGATTATACAATGACCTTTACTTTAGCTGCCTTGGTTTCTCCATTTTTAATCATTATGCAAGATTTGGTAGGATTTGTTGCTGACACTCTGCTCCTCAGGGGACAATTAGCAGAGAAGTGAATTCACTAGGAGGGCAGCAGATCTTTTCACTTTGCTACCTAAAATGACAGGAAAGAGCCCAACTTGCTGGACTGTCACATTGTTCATCTATGGCTTGATCTGAGAGAAGCGAGACAATTCCACGCATCACGCAAGTTACCT
This sequence comes from Toxostoma redivivum, assembly GCA_013397375.1. Classification (NCBI taxonomy): domain Eukaryota; kingdom Metazoa; phylum Chordata; class Aves; order Passeriformes; family Mimidae; genus Toxostoma; species Toxostoma redivivum. Next base: position 288,293 of record VXBI01002508.1, read on the forward strand.
AAAACCCTCTGAATTATACATTGGAGATAAAGAATGTTAATGATGTATAAAATGTGTTCTGTGTGCTGCAATTAAAAGCTTCACTGCACAATAAAGTAGAAACTTTACTGTTTTGATTCTGAAGGAGTAATGTTAGTGTCTTCACTTAACCTGAAACTTAGCATCTTTTTGTTTTCTTGAAGTACTACTAATATTGAGAGTTTGCATAAAGGCATTGGTTAAAGGCTTTCGTGGTTTGGAGCTTTGCATTTAATTCCTTCCACCTTATCCCATGCAGGCAAACACACTCACGTCATATTTGTTACAAAGACCTCTGACTGACACAGGCTTTGTACACTGTGTTAGCTTTATGTTTGTTGTTTACACCTTGCTAGAATTACAAATTCTTGGTGTCTGCATACCTAAAACACAGAGTTACCATTTCAGATCCATTAGTGTTACTCTATTTTTACATACTCTCTATGTACTTAATATGCATTTGCTGTATTCTACAGACTGTGGTGGAGCAAAAAAAAAAATCTGATAGTTTAGTGTCTCCAAAGAAAATAAATATATGATTATTTATAAGTAATATGTTATTCAGTAGAAAAGGTCAAGAAACATATCTTCTAAAGAACTTGCATGTCTCAGGGCTTTAAACATTTTTCTGTGCTTGAGATTCACAGTCCCTGGAACAATTTGGGAAGAAGATAACTAAGCCTTTCTTCTATTATGTCCCATTCCTGCCAGGAACAACATATGTTTCAGGTATGCTTTTAGAATGATGAATATTAGGAGAATATTTGATCAGGGAGAGAGGCAGATTGCATAGAGTGGCACAGCTATAAGAATGAGTGCGGTATCCAGAAAATCCCCCAAAACACAAAGCAAACACCTCAGAGAAATTAAAGCATGTACTCTGATTTAGCACGCACTGTCATAGAGAAGTGTATAAAAGTCAGTCCCCCCAAAAAACTTGAGGGTATTTTGATGGTTCAAACATATTTATTTATAGTAGAAGGAGAGTAAAAAGAAAATAAATCTGCAACATTTTCAGTTTTCTCTCAATAGGGAAAAGAATGTCTGATACGTTGAGATCCTTAGTTACTTTGGGGCAAACAACTTGTGCGGTGAAAACTTGACATAACTATGAAACAACATGGAAATTAAAAAAAAAAGGATATGACAAAAGAATTCTAAAGTTCTTGAATAAGTGAATTTAAAGCTAAAAAGAAATTGGTAAATGTAAAGAAGGTTATGTAAACATAGATCAGCAAGAAGGAGAAAAAAATTAAACAATTTGTTTTTGATCAAAGTAAGACTTTATGAGACAGTCTTGTTGCACAATTTTTTCCAAAAAGTTTTTTTATTACTACCAGAAAAATCAGCCATGATCTGTTATGATTTATTTTTTTACTGGACTTACTTAAAATTTATATTTTGAAGCTTTGTGCATGAGGGTTTAAGTGATATCCTATTAACTATTGATGCTGAATATAAATTAAGGGGATAATTCTAATTTTAAAAATATGGAAAATGCTCATCTACAGATATATTTATTACTAACTGTGTGTCTGCCCCCACAGAGATATGAGCCTTTTCCTTCTATTAACAGCTGGATTTTACCTGTGAGACCATATAATTACTTTGAACATTTTTGACATGAAAATTAACACAGAAATTTTCAAATGCCTAGTGGATGTTGCTGTTGTAAAACATCCTGTGTGTGGAATTACAAGACCTTTTAAAAAGTACTGCTACAAAATAGATACTGTACACGGTAGTTGGAAAGACAATGTATATTCATAAAATACTCTCTTAATAGAGAGATTTAGTTCTATGTTTAGGTCTACAAAAACCCATTTATAAATGAACTGAAGACAAAGAGAGTCTCCTATAGTAAATGGTAATAGGATTGGTAAATCTGGTCTGTCAAAACACACTCCTCAACATGCATCTTACACTTGCACATGCTACCCAAACACTCTGCAGACCTTCAACATTCATTTAGTATGGCTTGTAATGTAATGAAAGGGAAATTTATGTTCTTCAGCATGGCTTGTTTTTAAATTAATACTCACATATGCGAGGATATTCACTAGTGAGGACACAATATTTTTCCATTTAACAGTCCAGCTAGAATAATGACATACAGCTGCTAAGTGTTGTAGCATAATGTAGTCTTAATTAAATTGTTGTCACCCCAGAATAGCCACAAAATATCTCAATCTTCCCATAATAAAAATAAAATAGATAAATTTACTAAGGAATAGTAGTCATGTAGTAAGAAATTCTGTTCTACTTTATCCTAGTTGTAGCACACATAATTTATGTATAAAATAAATTAGGTGAACATACAACACTTTTAAACACATCACCAGTTAATTTCAGCAACGTTAAAGTGAAATGAGTGGATAACTAACACTAACTCCTCCTGAGACCATTGATCCCTTTGGAGTAAACCACGTGTAAAGTCCAATTTGAGGAAAATGCATATTGATTCTGAGTCATAGTAGCAGACATTACGCTGTTTTATTTTGGTTTTGTTTTTTGTTTGTTTGTTTTTGTTTGTTTTTTTCAGAAAAAATAAGGGAGATAATTTAATTCATACTTTATCCATTTTTGCATACCTGAACTGTAAAATTGTCTTTGTGTACAGATAAATATTCAGGGGCATCATAAAACTTACTCTTAAAATTGGTTGACAGGAGTCTTAAGGAGAAACAAGACATCTCAGGTAAAGATAATTACTCACTGCATTGTGTTGTCAAAAATACATTACCTTAATGATCAAAGTTATATAAAAAAGTAACATCTGGAGCCCTGGTTTTCTTCTCATTGGTCCTGTTTGGTCTCACTGATGAAAGCTCAGTGCCATCACCTAGAGTTTAGAGTAGGGCAAGAGGCGATTTGAGTTCTGAATAGTCTCAGAGCAGAGAAGTATTAATGTAGGAAAAGGTGATTACAGCTATTAGAACTGGGCATGAGAATTTTGGGGAAGAATGACTCATCCTTTGCTTCCCTGCACCACATAATTGAGATCCCAGTACAGTTAAGTATAGTTCTTTATTTTCTAATCAGCAATTAGTTATTTTTTTCCCTACACAGTCGCAAAACCCCAAGATGGATTCTTCTACTGCCCAGTGCTGTCAAAATTCATGCATCTGATTTATTTACTGTTTTAATGATACATTCAAATGGTAATCACACTTTTTATCCTAAGCATGGCTAAATGTAGTTGAGTAAAAAGCCTATTGCTCCATAAATGAGTCAGAAGAAATCAGCTAAATAGTAGCACTTTATTTCAATTACATCACTGATTTTTTCTACAGCCTAGTTATCAAGCCAAGTTTGGTTCAAAAAAAGAGCAAATTAAATATAGTGGGAAAAAAAATCTCAATTATTTCAATAATGACAAAAAAAGAGTCTGCAACCAAGAATAATTTAATGGTTTTGATGTAAGTTATGTATTCAAAGAGAATGTCCAAAGTTGAATTAAGATAAGAAACAGATTCTTCAAAATACTCTATTTAAACATCATACTTCAGTCAGAGCAAAGTTTTCCATCACTCTGCCATCTTGAAGCAATACACATAACAACTAATTAAAGTTCTGCACTGATCAATTTAATTTATAAAACACATTTATTTTTATTTCCAGACCAATTCATCATTCTCGTAATAACAATTGAGGCTTTTTTTGTAAATCACAATAAATTAAGCCAGTTTTTCCTAGTCACAGTTCTAATAAGGATGCAAATATGTAATTGCAAATAGTCATTAAATTAGCAAAGACATTCCAGTGTGAAGAGTAATCCCTTGAAAATATAGTCTATTTTTTTTTTAAAAGGACACAATTACTATCATACTATTTGCATGAATCAACACAAGCATTCAAATCTAATTTAACTGAGCATTACAACATCTTCCACATATACATTTCAGTAAACATTTCATACTGGACCTTGTTAATGCAACTTATAATCCTTTGAGACAGTGTTAACTAACTGTAAGCTTATATAGAAAAACATTAAATAATTTGCATATGAAGGTAGCAAGGAAGTTTCCTATGATGCAGATGAAATTGCATGACTTAGAACCTGTCTGAATTAAAACAATTTCACAATTTGTTCTTATTTTGCTGCATAATAGTTTCTTTCATCTCGAATATCAGTAATGCAACATTAGATAAACAAATTATAATGTCCAGACAATGTGTGCAAAGTAGAGGGGAACTGTTCACTTTCTGTATATGTAACATTATTCTCCTTTTTAAATATCTAGGATCCCAAATGCTTTGAAAGAAAATTAGAATGTTTGCTGACACAACATATGCTGATAACTAGTTTGAAGCATCATTTGCAAAAACTTTAAAATTCTACATTACACATGGTTTGAAGATCCCCCAAGTAATTATCTTGAACAATAAATAAATATTGCTACAAAGTCATAACAGCTAAAGAAATAAACTCGGTGTTGCAGCTATTAATGCTGTGCATAATACAGTTTATTTATTTATTATATATATGTGGAACATTTATTTATATTATTTATTTAAAATGTTCTAGCTAATATGCTGTACATGATACTGTATAATAATAATGTATATATGCAATCAAATTAATGTCTATCTACATGAGTTTGACATTTCTCCTTGAAATTTCATTAATTTATTGAATGTAGACATTATCTAAATCTGTTCAGAGATCTATGATCATTTCTGATCATGGCCACAACAATCTGTTGATGTATATGACAGTTGAAATTCAAGTCAGTGGAGTCTGAACAGAGTAAACAGACTGCAAGTTCTCTGATAAGAGGAATCTATTGCTTTAAATCCGTTGTTTGATCTCAGTGCTTCCTGGTTTTGCTTTGGCTGAAATATTTATTTTATGTTACTGGAATTTCTGTTTTGTGAGGAAATTCAAGATTCTGAACTCTTGCATATATTTATGCATATATATTTTATTAGCCTGCTTTTACTTTTGATCTTTTTTCTGTTTTGTTTTTTCTGAATAATTTCCAAAATTCTAGCATACTTAGTATGTGAGAACACTCAGCACTTTTCTAATTTCTTTTCTATTCTGGAAGGAATGGAGGGCTCATAGCACCCAACTAATTACTGATAAGTAGACAGAAATTAGCTGTTATTAACATTATTGTACACCACCAAATACTGAAATGGCCACTGAAATGTAAGTTTGAAATAATTTTATAGTATTAAAATATTTAACCCTCCCTTCCATCACCAAGTCCACTCTACTGCCTTTTCAGTATACACACTATGTTTCTCTGCAGACACAGGTCATCTCTGGTTCCCCAAACTTTCCTGCTGAGGTCTCATCTATGCCAAATTCCATTTCAGAGGTCATTTTTGATCCCATCTTATGTCAGAAATCTAAATGTGGAAAAGAAAAGGGGGTAAAAGTGTCACAGGAAATGCACCAGAGAAAGAGCAGGGCCTCCTGACATAGCAATCTCTCTTTCCCTGCCTGCAGTCCAAATTCAGGTCAGGGGAATGCCCCCCCACCCCCATTAAAGACAAGTGGTTATTTCAGGTGTCAGTATTGGGAGTGGTGCTGTTTGAAGGTCTTTGTCAGTGACAGGGATGGTAGGATTGATTATATCCTCAGCAAATTTGCCAATGACACCAGGCTGTTAAGTGCAGCTGACACACCAGAGGGAAGAGATGCCATCCAAAGGGACCTCAACAGGCTTGAGACATGGACCTGCGTGAATCAAGCCAAGTGCAAAGTCCTGCACATGAGTAGAGACATGTGGTTGACAAGAACTTCAACATGTGCTCTTGCACATGATGGCACTGTGCTCTTGCAGCCCAAAAAGTCAACTGTGTCCTTGGCTGCATCCAAAGAAATGTGGCTGGGCAGGATAAATGAGGTGATTCTGCCTCTCTACTCCATTCTTCACCAACATCCAGCTCTGGGGCCCGCAGCATAAGAAGGACATGGATCAGCTGGAGAGGGTCCAGAGGAGGACACCAAGTTATCAGAGGGCTGGAGCTCCTCTCCTGTGAAGACAGGCTGAGAGAGTTGGGTTTGCTCAGCCTGGAGAGCAGGAGGCTCTGGAGAGACCTTACAGCAGCCTTCCAGTATCTGAAGGAAGCCTAAAAGACAGCTGGAGGGGGACTTTTTACAAGGTCATGCAGTGATAGGATACAGGGCAATGACTTCAACTAAAGAGAGTAGGTTTAGATTAGATATTAGGGATAAATTCTTTACTGTGATGGTGGTTAGACATTGAACCACCCAGAGAAGTAGTGGATGCCCCAACCCTGAAAGTGTTCAAGACAAGGCTGGATGGAGATCTGAGTAACCTGGTGTAGTGGAAGGTGTCCCTGACCATGGCAGAAGGTTTGGAATGAAATGTTTTTTAAGCTGCCTTCCAACCCAAAGCATCCTATGATTTTATGAAATTTCCTTTCTGAAAACTCATCCTCACATTAATCTTCTTTATGCTTTCTTGCTGGATGATCCATTCACTCTCCTTCCCTTTTCTTGTAAGCACTAACCAGGGCTTGTGTAACTCTCTATTCCCTCTCCTCACACTGATTAAATAAAATTCACCGACAGTGCCATTATGTTTTTTATCTTCTCACTGAAACAACTATGACTTCTCTTTCAGCCCACTCTCTCTTTCATGACAGACAATTTCAGTGTGCAGGTTCAAGATATATATCATTATCGTGGTTAAATTAAATCAGGAATGAAGCTGATAATAATGAGATGAATCTTTCTGTATTGCATGTATCTTTCAGCTAAGCATATTTACTTGGAATCAGCTCAGTAGGAAAGACTAGGGCAAACTATAGCAAGACATCTATAGTATGCAATCGATCTCAGTAATTGTCTTACACAACTGTGAATTATGCTCCAAATTATTTTCTTGAGCAGAAAAGCATAATAACTTATTTTTCATTGATGTATGAAATTTCTGAGGAAGTGTGATATGTCTGGAAGACTTGCCTCCTAAAATAAATAAATAGATTTCCTTTTTTTTTTTTATGCTCTTTTCTTTAATTCCGTTTTTCCTGGCTCATAGCATCCAGCACACTTGGCAGGGAACTGCTCAGTTCCAAAAATTCTGTATCTCACCCAACAATAGGCATATACAAACATAGAATCAGACAGTCATAGACTGGTCTGGCTGGAAGGGACCTTGAAAGGTCATCTAGTCCAGGTGTCCTGCAACAAGCAGGGACATTTTCAACTAGATCATGTTGCTCAGAGCCCCATCCAGCCTGACCCTAAATGTTTACGGGGATAGAGCAACTGCCACACCTCTGGGCAACCTGTGCCAGTACCACCCCTGTATGAAAGAATTTCTTCATTACACCTAACCTAAATCCCCACTCTTTTAGCTTAAAACCATTACCCTTTGTTCTACCACAATGGCTTCTGCTAAAAATTTGTCCCCATCTTCCTTGTAAGCCAAAATCCCACCTCAACTCTGGACTGAAAGAGTGCAGAAGCAGAACTCAAACATCCATCACAACTTTAGTCCTGAAGAATTCCTGCTTAGTCATCAGAAACATTTCATGCTCATCTAAGAAAAAGTATGGGCTACTTCACTGGAGCAAAAATACCCATTCTGACACAATGGGCTGTGTAGGTCAGTCATCCAAGGTAGATTGGATTCAAAATTATTACTGCCCAATTGAAGAGAGTTAGAGAGAAAGGAAAAAGTTTGAAGTTTGCAGATACCATAAAATCTTTATGGTTTAGAATTAAATCCTGCTACTGCTTTGCTATACCAGCACTTAGAATCATTGTTTCTGCCTATGGATGCTCAGGACAAAATGAGAATGCCATCAGTCTGCTCAATGCCTTTTCAGAGTGTACGCATATTGAATAGAATAGTTAAATCAGTTTGAAATCTGAACTCCTCACACTGCAATCTATTATCTAGATGTTAATTTCTGGTCATATCGAGAAACTGCTATATTTAGAAACTTATTCTAGGCTAAAGAAATTTTATTTATTTTGTCCCCTTAACATGGATTAAAATAAACTCAAATTAAATTGGCCTGCGTTCCAGACTTGGTTATAGTTTGTTCTTGAACAGCTCCTCATTGAAGGTCAAATATATGCATCAGAATAAATAATACCTTCTATTTTTTTAATGAAAAGCAGTTTTAATTTCTATCTATAGAAGCTCATAAAATCTTAGAACCTAAAATCACAAAATACAAACTCATCCAAAAGTAATTCTGAATCATTTTGAAAGGATTCACAAATTCTATGCATACCTAAATGGATAAAAATCCATCTATTTCACAAATTCATAAAAGTTAATGTTCATAAAATATTTATAGGTAAGTAGTGTTTAAAAAAAAAAACCAGAAATAAAAACTTTGATGAAAACTCTGGAGTAAGTAAAAATCTCACATAGAAAGCATGTATAGATAAACCTAAAAGATGTACTCTTAATGAAGATATCACAATCATTAATTATTTTATATGGATAATATTACAATATATGAAATATATATAAAACTCTTTTCTCATAATTTCTTCAAAAGTATAACTGAACTTCTAACATAGTGGTTGAAATAAGTAGTCTGAAACATTAATTGAAAAAAATATATGCATAAAGACGCAAACTAAGGTAACTGAATCTTAGAAGACCAGTAATAGAAAAAGCAGTTCATTAGGGTAATTTCAACACCTTAGGTTCATCAGAAAGGTTAGGAATAAGTAATAAGCTTTGGTTCAGATCAAAATATGGAAGACAATCATGCAAAGACTAGAAAGGAAATCATGGAAAAGTGATAGGGAAGAAGGAAAAGCAGGCCCAAGAAAAACTATATTTGAAATGAGCAAGAGAGAAATATAATTCACAGAATGAAAAATAATCATCTCTATTTAGCTGTGTATAAAGGCTGAATCTTTTTTGATTTCTCTGTGGATCACCAACTTAATTAGCATTCCACTAAGCACAGAGATTTGCTATTGCAAATAAAATTTCATGTTCTTGGCAGTACTGGGTCTTGCTGGGATGGAGTTAATTTCCTTCATGGCACCCTGTACAGTGATGTATTTTGGATTTGTGAGTAAAATGATGTTGATAACACATGAATGTTTTGACTATTGTTGAACAGCACTTAAACAGTATCAAGATTTTTTCCCACTGTCCTGGAAGCAAGCGCACTGAATATGTGTAATTTGAGAGGAGACAGAACCAAGACAACCGAACCAAACTGACCAAAGGGATATTCCATGTCATATAACATCATGCTCAACAATTAATCTGAGGATAAAAGTTTGGTTAGATAAGAACTTCTTGGAGATTGGCTGGGCAGCAGTCGGCTTTTGGGAGGTAGTGATGTATTGTGTCTGTACTTATTTTATTTCATTTTCTTTTTTTAATTTTTTTCTTTTTTTTTTTTTTTCTTTTTTTCCTTATTGAACTATCCTTAACTTGCAAATTTAGAGGGCACAGTCTGCCCCCCATCCCACTAGTGGGAGGAGTGAATGATTGGCTGTGTGGTGCTTAGCTGCCAACAGGGGTTAACACGCAACATCTTTTGTGTGCCTGCTGTTTGAGATTTCTTTGCCACTCAGAAATCACCAACACAGCAGGAGTCCAGGATAACTTGACTGAAATCAGTGAATCAGCCTGTTTCAGAAAAAAACACTTGCAGTGCAACTTATGTGGTTTGGTTAACAAAATCAGGTGAGTTTGCAGTAGTGAAGCCACATCTATAATAGACTAAATATGCCTCTTTATGCTCTTTAGTAGGGTATTCCCACTCATTTAGCAAAAGAAGCTATAAAAAAAAGAAAAAAAAGTAGCAAAATCACTTCTTAAATTCCTCCCTTAGCTGAATTTGCTATCCTTACTACATACACTTCTGTTAAGACACCTGATTCACAGGGATGTGAGTAAAAGTACAGGATTAATAACAAAGAGCTTACAAGGCAACTTGAAACATCATCTTAAATGTTAGATAGAACTGTGGTGCTGTGAAAACAATACTTTGCCAGTTTAAAGGTCGGTAAAATCAGTTACCTGATTCATCAGATTCAGTCCTTCCATTTAATTATATTATCTAATATGAAGAGGACTCAAAATAAGCTAACTAGGAACAATGAAAATACAAAGTATAATATTAAATGCAAGAAATAGTAAAGCAAATGCACAAACATCTGAGGAAAAAAAGCAACTGTGCCAGTATTTAATTATTCTTATGCAAGAGCAAATCATGCATTTGCTCTAATGTGAAAACAGAGAATAGTTATAACATTTTTACTGTTTCAAAACTACCCATTTCCAGGTGAAGGCAGATGTTCTGCTTATGTGAAGAATCACACTTCAGATGGATAATGCTGATGCCTACAAGTTGCACTTAGTCCATGACAAAGATGGCTCTAGCGCTAGATTGTTACATATACTCTAACAGAGAATGAGAGATGTATCCCATCTCCTTCCGAGGTAATGCTGGCTCATGAGCTCTCTAAATAACATAAATAGAACCAAATACATTCTTTTTCCTATCATTGAAACTGATTATCTTTTGATGGATAATGGTCCATTAATTTTAACATCCAGAAAATATACTGAGGTGCATTGGTCTCCTGTAACTCCTTTCATTTCACTGAGATTGTCTGGTTTTGCCACCATTCATGTTAGAGTTTATCAACATTGAATCTATGTTCTATTCTTATAACACATAAACAGAGTGATCATGCAAGAAAGGCTTTCATTTTTCTTTTATTCTCCTTAATAATGGTTGTGTATCAATTCTTTTGAAACTTTGCTATCTCTAGAGATGCATCCTGATCCCAAGACCTATTACTAACTATCTGCTTCTTTTAAAAAATGGCAGGGAAAATTGCTCATTTGTGAATAACCAATGTTCAACATTAGCTTGAAAAAGGAAGAAAAACAAGATATTCAAATCTGTAATAGGTGTCAGCCATTCTTTTGCATTTCTGTATCTTTAATGGGACATTGTTTCCTTTGGCAACTGCTTCGCTTATTAACTACATGATTAATTACGTTGTGCATTGTCACATGAAATTAAATGAATACAACAAGGTAATATATGATATCAACAAACCTTCTAGTACTTTTGTAATCTTTTTATACAAATAAATCTAAACTGTTATTTCTTCAATCCTCCTCACACATACCCTACACATCTTTCCTTACCCTCAAAATCTTCCTAAATTTCAGAGCCAAAGCGATTATATTACATTATTATAAAGAATTATGCTATACATTTTAGCAATTAAATGCATATTTCCGAAGGCAGAAGAACCCTCACTATTAATTGTTTTTGACAATAGGTTCTCCATAAATTACTCTGTGAAACTCTTCCTATAGAAAGAAATAAATGTCTGTAACTTTAGAGATAGCATGAAAGAAGCTAAAGAATAAAGAGTTGTTAAAAAAATCCCATTTGCTCCCCTCACAGTGGCCTACAAGCACTAGAAAAAAAGCAAATTGCCCTGAAGAGAGCAGTGTGTAGCAAAATGGCCATTATTCAAACTTGAGACATAGACTTGTACTTTCACAAAAAAATTCTGACTTAAGGTGCCTGAATTGTGTGCAAGCCAAGCTCTTAATTCTTCTCAAAACAGTTGAGAGAAAGACCTGACTTCGAAGGACCCCTGTAGCATGTATTGAAAATTTCTGTGACATTTTCTGCTTACACATTTGGCCTTCTCACCAATTTAATGAATTAGGTTCAATGTATCAGAATGAAGAACATTCTGGACAGACTTAATTACCTTGTTTGAAGGATTTGTTTTATTGTTTTGTTGGGGTTTTTTTTCTTTATTTTTTTTCCTACGTGAGTATTGTTCTAATTAATTATATTATCTTGAATATATGGCTTAATGTTTTCTTTCTTAAATATACATGTCCAAAACAGAGACGATATCACCTCAAAAAGTGTGGTTTAGGACAGACATAACAAACATTAACATATAAAAACTAGAAATAAAATTTAAGGGCAATATGAAAAAGACACTCATTGAGTTTCTCAAATGGTATAAAATATTTAAGTTACTTTAAGTGCTACTTTCTGTTGGTACGCAAACCATAAAAAATAATTTTTTTTTTAGAAAATATGTCATCTTATCAATATAGGCAGGCTGAATTATTTCTAGACAGTACGTTTGCTTTAGATGGCCCTTAACAGAGGAGATCTTTTATGCTGCAGTTCCTGTTAAAGTATTTGCTTTGGGGACATTGCTATTCAGCTACCACTTTCCTTTTCAAACATCCTCTAAGGCCTTTCTTTCCTAAAGGACAATACACCAGTCTAGTAACTTAATGTTATATCTCATACTGCAATACTCTTCTTTGGTGTCATGGGGCTCAACGAGACAGTGAAAAGGGTTACAATTTTAAAACTAATTGACTTCCTAAAGAAGTCTAATAGCAATGTTAAAACAAATATTAACTTGAAACAGACAGGGAATTACAGGGAGAAACACTGCCCTTTCAATTTCAGTACTGTCTCATCCAAAGATATTTATTTAGTCCTAATTATTTTTTCTCTGAAAAGTTATATCTTGCTTAGGTAAAACTGAAGTTGTACCAACTATAGGATGGCAAAACTGCAGATCCTATTCCATTCAAGCAGCTACATTAAGGAGCACACAGCATGTCAGAGAGGCTACCCAACATCAGTTTAAGAAGTGGGCACCAAAACAGTCTGAAGCAAAGACTTTCTGTCCCCTAATTTACCATGCATTACATCCTTCATGCTTTCAGCCTAAGAAACTACATTTTGGATGATCTGCCTTATATAAAGAAGAATCCTTATATGAGAAGAGTTCAATAACTCATAATGCTAAGTTGCATATGTAAGGCTGCATTTTGCCTTATACGGACAATTTTTTCTTTCATTAACAAACCCCTTGCAGCATAGCAAAACTACTGAGCTGCAACTATGCATGCTTTTTGTCAGAATACAGATGTTATTTGAACAATGAACGATACACAGCAGGGGGAAAGAGAATCCACAGAGATTTGTTTTTTGAACTAGAAATAGAGGCACTAATAATACAAGTATCTTCATCACAACAACAAAAAGAGTCATGTAAAGTTTATCAGTGAGATCAATAAAATCAAAGCATTCAATTCTCCCAGCTTTAACTATACAGGATTACAGCTAAGCCATTCTTGAGCAGACCCTTTTCTCTCACATTGTCATATCACCAGAAGAAATTTGAATTAGTATGTAAAAAATACCCTGAAACATAGGCCATACCACAGACAGTTAAAATGTTATTACCTTAATGATTACTTATTAATAAGTTACACTTTTTATGAGGAAGAAGATCACCTAACACCAGTGTCACAGCTACCTCAGCACAGGACATGTTCCACATAGTTTAATTTACAAATAAATTTGCTCTATCTGAAAAATTTTGAATACTCACTAAGCATTTATTTTCTTGAGAGTATTGGCAATACAATATCAGAATGGTGGACAGCTATCTTTTGATTATTACAGAAATATTCCAATTTAATTAAAAAGTCTTCTACTTGACACAGGGAGAAAACTCCATAAAATATCTCCATTTCGACACTCAGACAACCTGATCAGATAACTTTAGATGAGGATTTCCATCTTAATTCTTCATTTACTTTATTAGAGAAGAGGAAATTCCTCCAGTTATAATAAGGTTAAATAAGGTTTAAAAGCATTAAACGATTAAACCTATAAAGAGCAAATTGAATGAAATTAACAGTAGAACAAACGACGTGATTATAGATTTATTTACAGCTTCTGACAACTAATTTGAATTCTGTTAATGAAGTAGTGCTTGGAAACTTTTCTGTCATTAAGAAGATATCAACAAAGCAATCAAAAATAATTTTAACTAGAACACAGTTATGATTGTTTTCCTCTTGCTAAAAGTATTGACTAAGTGTGAAATTCGTCTGCCAAAAAGCTATTTTATGACTAATGAGTTATTAATTTCTCAAATATATGTGTAAGTCCTTAACTTGTTTATGCTTAGATGCAATTTTGATTCATTTTCCCTCTGTCTTGAAGAAAGATGTGGAAGTGTCAGATATGAAATACAAACATCCTTATACTGATGATTAACATGACTATTTTACACTACACCACGAATTTTTATTCCACTAATACTAATTTTGTCTGAACTGCACTGGGATATATTTTCAAGAGGATGCAGTGCCATGAACATGACAGCATTTTCCATCACTCACAGCTTCCATAAGTGATAGCACTGGAAAGTTTACCAGAGCAGATATTTTGTGTGACAGAAGCTACAACAAACAGAACAATTGTCCCATGTTCATTCAAATTCAGGTTAATTTTCAAGTTAAAGTCCTCAAATCTATCATATCTGAACAGTAAGGTTATAAGGATATAACAGTAAGGATTATAGTAATAGGTGCTGAGGGCTGCAGGAGAACTGCTATTGAACTGCTATTGTGAGTACTGCTATTAATGAGGGACAAAAGAGAAATGTAAAATCTACAAACACCTCCCCCAAAGATGAAGGACGTGAAAACCACACTGCAAGATTTTAAGTGTGAGCATCTCTAGACCAATTCTGAATTAATCTGGTCAAAGAAAGTTCCATGGAGTTTTTGTACTGTAAAAAGAGAAAAGCATCAAAGGGCATGCAACCCAGAAGGGATAGAAATAATATAAAAAGTGAAGATTGAAATATAATGGGGAAATTATGACAAAAATATACAATTTTGTAATGCATTCCTTAAAATTCATCTAAATCTGCAAACAGCTAAAAAAATATTTCTGCTTTCCTGAGTTTTGAAAATATAAGGTAGTTAATAACACAAAACAGAATTCTAATAATATTTTGAAATTGTTACGTGAATTGCAAACTTTGACCAACTTTATCCTTAGCATCATTTAGATTCTGAGCAAATCTCAGAAATTTCAATGTTTTTTGAGGGAAATTGACCATAAGACATCATTCTTAGGACAGGATATTTCCATTATATGATGTAGAATCTTACATTAGAAAGAGAACTTATAATCCTCAAGATCTCTTCCAGTTTTAGGCAGAGGTGAGTAAGTGAGGAAGCTAATGACTCACTAGAAATTACAGTCAGTGTCTTTTACTTCTGCAGTTTTGAGAATATTGCACTGCAGAGAGCAAATTTTAAAAACATTTCCTCTGGAGTACATTATAATATGCTCAAGATACCAAGTATCTAATATGCACAAGATACTAACTCAGAAATCATTTGTTTATATCAAAAGATGTTACAAAGTAAATATAAATACTGTCTGTTCTGCATCCCAGAGCACACACTACCAGAATTCAGACTATAAATGGTCCCTGAAGAAAGGCAGTCACAGATGCCAGATGACCTCAATATGAGGAAGGAAGGAATATGGTCTCTTGAATATATTTGCTCTTAGGTTTGTGCTTTGTGCTAGCTCCTACAAAACAGAATCAGATTTATCTTTGTCATCATTCTTCTAATAAGTTCTACATGTCTAAAACACCTTAATAATTTTAACAGTCTGCCAAAGCCCAGTTATAGCCAAGTCAAGAGAAAAAAAAAAAGTGTAATTTTAGAGTTGAATGTCAAAGTACTGGAGCAGTACTTAGTAGATCTGATTCCCCTGAATGGGAGATGATTGACAAAAATGCTGTGAAATACTATTGTTCTCTTGCAGTCAGTGACTGAGATGCTTTCCACAGTGAGCAATTTCAACACAAGAGCTAAGAGAAGAGAAACAGTCATCAAAGTAAACTATGTTGGCATCTAAAAATCTAGTGCAGGGAGTTCTCCTTCTCTAGGCTTGCAATTTGTTGGAGAGTGACTGACAATAAAAAGGAATCCTTTAGGTAAAAAAGGCAGCATCAAGAAATCTACGTTGTTGAATTTCATTTCATTTTGCGGAGTGCTGCACTGCAGACTTCTCTAAAGTGTTCAGTTATTTAGAGTTTAATAGAGACCAAAAGTTCAGTGATTGATTAGTTAGGTCCTACGTGAACTGTAGATAAAGTAATGTCAATATGCAGAACATGCATGGTACAGGAGCATAAAAAAAAACCCACTATAGTAAACACACAGTCTTAGAGTGTGGAAAGAATGGAGAGCAGCATACAACATGACAGCAACTTTTCTAGGAGAACTTGTGCAATGTTCAACAGCAGGTTGAAATCAAGATGACAGTCTCAAAGGTTTGAGCAACAAGAAAATACACGTTTGGCTTCCTGAAAACTGAGGTGGTGATGAAATTGATTAATATCCTTTCTTACAATACCAGCTAGTAATGAAACAAGACTTTTAGTTAGTTAGATTTAGATTGCCAGTATGTAACTCAGAATATAATGACAAAATATTTCATGAGGGATGTTTGATTGATGTTTATCTTATGACTGTGCAGCAAACATTTTCAATGCTGTAGGGATACAGAATAAAAAAAAAAAAAAAGGAAAAAAGAAAAAACAACAAAAATAAAGGAACCATGAAGATCATGTAGATACAAGCAGTTGTAACAATGCTGTAGACTTTAATGATCATTGTCTAATCTTGCATCACAATTATGTGTTTCATCATATCATAACACATCTTACCTGTGCTACTGCAGACAGTCGCAAAGTAGACAAGGGCCTGTGAAGAGAAGACTTTTAGCCCTTAATTCCCAACAATTCTCTGGTTTCTACAGGGTCCTGATGGATGTCTCCTACAACAACCTAGAAAAAAGGGGTGTCTTCCTTTACCCAAAGATATTAAGTAAAAATAAGGCTCAAACACTTTCCTTATTCTGTTTTTTTGGTGTGTTATTTATTAATTTAAAATACTTCTAGCATGATCATGACTTTAAGAGTACTCTTAGGCATTCTTTGTGGGGTAGAGGCTAAAAGTACAAATATTGTCTACTGTTAATGTTTACTGTTGAAAGGCTCTAAAATAGAGTTCTGTTGTGTATAAAGATTTCTCTGTCTATACACAAAGCTGCAGAACTAATGGCACAGGAAGTTCTGAATGTGTTTCATCGATGTAAGATAAATATCACTGGTTCAGCAAATAAAACCACTTTCATTACCTGAATAAAACTGACAAAGCCTGTATTTGTCTGTGATTATAAAAAGAAAGATTGAGAGGTTCCCCATATGATGAGGGAATGGATGGTCAAAAAAATAAAGATATACTCACTTCCCTCACTGAAGAAATGCAAGTTTTGGTGTTACTATTACATATTAATGTTCATAAAAATATACATTAAATGTCTAGTATTTTTTCTGATGAGGGCTGAGAAATGGGGGAAGATGGATTACATGCAATTTGTTATATAGTCAATCCTCACTAGGGTCACTGTTGATTTGAATTTAAGTATTAAGAATAAAAGGCATAATATTGTGAATCTCCTGAATTCTAATTAATTTGATGAGCAGTGTGAATTTAAGAGTGATTTTTAATGGGAATTGGCCTGGAATAGGAACAGAACCATCAAGTCAAGTGGGAATCATTGATCCACTGGCCATCCCAGTGGCTAAACATCAGTTTAGCTTTTCCCGAGTCAAGGTCCAGCCTCTCATCCTTGCATTAGAGTTCTGCATCATTGGGACTGACTACCATTGGAGTACTGCTTTACCACACTCATGAGAGAATTTAATCTAGAAGTAATTTCAAACAAAACTGATTTAGAAAATTAAAAGTAAGTTTAAACTCCGTCACTCTATCAGCCTGTGATAGTTTTGACATTTTGGGGAGGGGAAAAAAAGTGCTATTTTATGAATCTCTTATACAAGCTCTAACACAACTCTTCAGAGTTTTTAAAATCAGCTAGTGCCGTTGTGTACAATACAGAGTTGTTGGTTCCTACACCCTCAATTCATGACACCTCAGTAGAAGAACAGATCTCCACAATTCTGTGGTGTCTTGTGAGAATGAGAAGTCCTGCACACAACACAACTAAGAGGAAGCAAAAACTAAGTACCAAAAGAATCTCGCTTCCACCAAATAATAAACTCTGCATCTCAGAGTTCTGTAAGGGTCAGGTCAATATAGAACCCCTTTCAAGAAGGTAATATTCCTGCTCTAAACACCAAAAGCCATCTCCAATATGACTTTCTTAGATTTTTTGTAATTGCATTTTGTGAAAAACCCCAACAAATAAAACCAAAACAAATAAAAACCCCAAACAAACAAAAAAGAACCCCTACAATGCCCCCACTAACTTTTCTTCTAGCAACATTTGTATATTCTATTTGCTAAACTTCAGCTATTCTCAAAATAGCTTTGAGTGACTGCTTGCCTTCTCTCTTGAGCAAATTGTTTAAGCAGATGTTGGTCTTCACATCAATCTCATGGACAGAGAAGAAATCCTTGTAAAATAAAGTAGATACATTAATTAAGAGGAATCTTGCAGTAACACAAATTTCACTCATGAACATTTTTTTCAAAGGAGTAATTACCTTTGAAATGTTACAAACCCTTGTAACTACTAAAGCTGTGTCTATCTTCAATTATAATTAGACCTCTAGCAAATTATGCAAACTCACATATAGATCTAGTCTTGGTTTACCTGCCTCTGTCAGTCCCAATCTAATAATTGGTTATTTAGTTGTTAAAAAGCAGTTATTTTGAACAAAGGGACTTACTCAGGAAAAAAAATGTGACAGAAGAAAAGCCAAAAACCAAAAATATCACTTCTAATACACTATTACAGAGGTGCTCTTAAGAAAGATGAACCTTAAACATCATTCTAGAAGCAACCAGCACACATTTTACCATATTTTTTAATGTCATCCATATCATATACACGATTTAGTAAAATACAGATAGGAGATGCAAACATTTTGTTCACAAGTGAATTGTAATTACAAATGATTGAGGAAAAGGTGAATAATCTTTTTCACCATATATGAACCTCCCTAGGAAAAATGAATTGACACTCAAGTCTGTGAGAAAAGACCTTAATGTAAGTGCATTATAATTTTGTGGCAAAGTGAAGACAGACTTGTGACTATCTAGTATACTAGGTAGTATGAAATTTTAATTTTCTAACTAGACATCTGCTTTTCTCTATGTGTCATAGAAGTTTGTTTACCACAGGCCATTTTCTCAGGCGTATAATTATTTTGACTTTAAATATAGTAGTCATTTATTATGAGGCATAGAAGCTGTTTAGAGCGGTGACAGCTGTGGCATCATATTACATTTTTCTAAATCACTTCAGTCTTCTGTTATACAGCAGTACACTTAAAATATAAATTATCTTCAAAGAGGTGTATTTATCCAGAAATCTGCAAAATTTTGTATGAAAGTACAACATGTGAAATGTATAAGAATCTAATGGACAATAACACATCTCAGAAATTTCAGTCATGGAAAAAGAGTAAGCAAAGCACAAACAACAGAGGCATAAAGAAAGTTTCACTGTGATCTAGACACAAGTTCTATAAAACATTACAAAAATCACCAGCCCATATAGTTGATATGTACAGTGCTCGGCATGTCTTGGTGTAGCAAAATCATCCATGTAAATCTTTTAAAAGTTGAGAAAAAATATAAAAATATGGTACAATTTTTTCTCTGCTGAGATGCTGTATCAGCAAGTGATTCTTCAACAACTTAAATATTACAGTCTCCCTCTGACACTGCTAAAAGTACATAGAGCATGGTTCTGATTTTTGTTTTGTTTCAAGTTTCCTCATGAAATGATATTTTTTTTCAGAGTGGAAAATAGTTACTTAAAGTTTTCTTTTTTCTTGTTCCAGTTGCAGGGGGTATTAGGTATAATAATCATAGTGCATTTTGAAGCAAACAAATCTACTTTGTTCCACAGAGAACTTTTCAAAATGATACAAAGTAAATATATTATCAAGCATTTGCTGAGATGTGTCCATGATTACAGGAAGTTAATCCCTCTTTAAAAAGAGATTTCTAAATTGTACTAATATTCCAAGCTAAAACATTATTTAGCTAATTTTAATAAAGAGATGATTAAGATTTTTACAATTATGAATTGACCGCACAAGAAAAGAAGCTACAGTCTTGACCCTTAATACAAAAGTGTAACAGGCAAAAAATATTTTTTGACAATTGTTCAAAATCTCTTGGTTTCTTCTTGGGAAAGTGAAGGTGTTAAGTAAGAGTATTTTTTAAACAAGTCCACAAGTTAAAAGTAGTCTAGATGACTTCATCAGAATGAAGAAACACTTCTATGCTTGCTGCTTTTCTTTTAGTGGGGCTTATGGTAAATAAAATATGAAAAAAAAAGCAAAGATTCCCAAATCCTGACACCAAAAATACATATCCTGTATAATTTTAGTGTTTAGTAAAGATGAAAAGGCAAGTAGTATGTATCTACAGAATAAATGTACACAAATATTAAATTGCCATTGGTACTAAATCCTCATGTTAGAACTTTTTGTGGGCATTGTTAATATTGAAACAGAATGACTTTTATATGTCATTTACTACTCTTGAAAATAGAAAAAATATGGAAAATTAATATTTTGAAAAGATAACACGAGAGATAAACAATATGTCTCTATTTCTCAAAAGTCTCCTTCTTAGTCTACTCTGTAAAGCATGTTGATTATGGAAGTTTCAAACAACACTATATTAAGAGAATGTTGAGTTTTTTATATTATTTTTAAACACATAAGTAGCTAAAAAGATGTTCAGTGTGAATCTAGCTGACCTTGTGCCATCAAGCAGAAACACAAATGTTGCAGTTAAACATCAGAAGAACAAAATTATTGATATCCCATAGAGGCC
Source organism: Toxostoma redivivum (assembly GCA_013397375.1). NCBI lineage: Eukaryota > Metazoa > Chordata > Aves > Passeriformes > Mimidae > Toxostoma > Toxostoma redivivum. The sequence goes on from VXBI01002508.1 coordinate 308,998, forward strand.
AATTAAAATTTTTGAGGGTTTTTTTTTTAATAAATGGAATAAAATTTAATTGAGTGCCAAGTCTGTAGAGGGTCAAAGAATCACATCTCATAATTTTATTGAGAGGTTTAGAAAGAGAGTATTGAAACATTTTTCTTAAAGAATTTCCTGTATAATTTCCCCTTTATTACAGGAGGTTTACTGACATTAAGCCGCAGTATTTAATGCACTTATTTCAGCCAATATAATTCTTAACAGAACCATTTAATTCCAGAAAGTCATAACTGAATGGAGCAATAACTTTTAAAAAATGCCTGAGTTATTTTCAAAACCAGACTCATCTATTCAAGACCACAAAGTGTCCTGTGTTGAAGCTTTTTGAAGCTACTTGTCATTTATCTCAACTTTGTTACCTATCTAACAACTAGAAATTTTAATACAAACTGGAAGTATTGTAAAAAAAAAAGAACCTATTAAATGAGAATGATTTTTCTAAAATTTGTTTTTTGCCAGTTAATAGTCACCCATGAAATGATGCACTTCTTTATGTGTCAGGAGTAAGCTCTTCCTAAGAAAAAAGCAATTACAGAGAACTCAATGGTGGGAGAAAGATGTACTTTCAATTAAATTGGGTAAGAAAAGAAAAATAACTTGCTTTTAAAATTGTCTAATTTTTGGCTATTATTTTCAGTGTCCTGATTAGAGTTTTATAAAGTAGATGTTCAAGTAGTATAATGCTATTTAATTTCACATATATAAGAGAAGGATGTAGGAAATTTAATTTTCACTACCTTTATAAAAATAGTGTTTTCTACTCTTCTGTTCATTGGCAATTTCCTTACAGGATGGTAAAGAAACACAAAATAGGAGATTCAGTTCTGAGAGATTAGAGATATGGGCAACAGCCATGAAGAAAGTCATTTGTATAAGACATCAAATTTCTTACAGAAATGGCAAAAACGTGTGAGTGACATTGCACAGAAGTCAAAGACAGCCAGCACTTAAAGCAGCAAAATTGAAATGTATATATTTGATTGTACTTTCTCCAGGATAGATATATGGTATTATGCAAATTTCTTTAAATAAAAAAAAAAATTTGAACAGAGCACATTTTAGTGGAAGATTTCAGGAGCTTCTTGAGAGAGACAGAATAATATGTTAAGACTATTGGCCATGTCATCTCATGTACCATAAGAAAGAGCTTAAATGATAAAGAGTGTATTTAAAAATTGTTCATAACTGAGGAAAAGAGCTTAGCACGAAGATTAGTGATTCCTACTCTTAGTCTGTCACTCATCACTACACTACCATATGAGGCAGTTACCACATCAATTCTCCAGTTTTCATTCTTTTATTAATTTAATAAGCACACTGTTTATCTTCAAAGTAACTTTGTGATGTTTATTTAATTCATGTTTTGTAAATGGGAGTTGAATATGCACTTTTTTAGAACTGAGTTGGATTAAAAAAAAAAAGACAGCAAACTCATATATATTTAATGAATATATTAATATTCTGGAAAATCACTGATTTATATGTAATTATGATTTCTTTTTTTTTATCTAGAAATGCCAAAATAATATGAAAAGATAGCACAGAGTAGTATGTTAATCCACAGTCACTTATTTTTTTTTAATTGCACATTTAGGCAAATAAATTATAGTCTTAACATGGGGTTACAAATTCCCCAGGCAACAAAAGAGTTCTAGGAATTTATTGGAGTTTAAAAGGCAAAGAAAGTGTGGAGACAGAGGACGTTTTTATTAAGCATTAAGAAAGGAGACCCCTGACGGCTCATCTCAATGCAATTGGAAAGGTTAAGTGATTAAAAATTCTGCTGGAAAGCTCATCAAAACTTCTGGTAGCAGGCTAGTAAATTTAACTGTGCAGTGCCAACTACCACAGCAATCCTTTAGGAGACATCAAGAGTAGCAAAGACTTTTAATGCTTTATTTCTAACAGTTCATTGTCCCTGAGGCCACATCAGCTTTTCCCAGCATCGATGACACAGATGAGATTGTTAGTTTTAGACCTCCTGTCTAGAGCAGATAACAGTGGCAGAATTCACTATACTAATATAACATATATACCTCATCAGCACAAATCAGGTGAGCTGCCTATTCTATCCTACTCCTTCTAGCTCCCTTTTTTATCACAAGAAAACATGGGACATGGGACATGGGACAAGGGAGAAAAGAAGAAAAAAAACCCTCCACAATAATAAAAAACAAAACCAACAACACAACCGTTAAAGGCATGCATTTTAGGCATCTATGAAAAACTCTATTACACCTTTTTTCCACAGTGTAAAATATTTGTTATTTTGGTACAGTAAAAGTGTTTGAATGGCTCTGCAGTTTGCTGTGTAGCACTTGCCATAATAAGCAAATTTAAAAAACACTCTCTGAATATGTGTTGTTTCTTGGAAAACCGAGTGGAAAACTGAAGTCATACCTTCAACTAAAACAAAAGATCCAGGGAGTGCAAATATAACCCCATTAAATAAGACAGCAAATCTAAGTGCCATACAAGGCTATTAAACAAACTAGATTGATCCATAATAATAAGAAACATATTTCACATCTGTTGAACAGTTCAGAGCTTTTAACAAGTAATAGGCACACTGCACTGTAAAATAGTTGCTATTCTCCATCAGTATATCATTGTCAATGGCTGTGCTATCTCAAAAGAAGCACTTTGCCCATACACTTTATTGCTTGATAGCTTGCTGATTGCTTTTACAAAGCAATAAATTGATGGCCTGATTCAGCAGTGACATTAGGTTATGTTCTTTCTCTGTGATTGATGCTTTGAATTAGAACTACTACATTCTCTTCTGTTTGGAAATATGAAATTCCAAACAAGCAAACCTGATGTCACAAACAAAATGAGACAATGGATGTCAGATTAGTGAGATTTATACATTAAAATATCTGAATAGCTTTCCTCTTTATTAAAGTTTTCATAATTTATTGTTGAAGGGACTGTCTTTTAGCTAGAAGAATCTAATCAAATAAAAAGAGAAGAGAAAAAAATTAGAAGATGAGAGTAGAATTTCCACATTATAAATTTGTGCATTATTAGAAATGCATGTAAAGGTGAATGATAAGAACATATTAATTATTTATCTCTCAATTAAATAAATTTCATTATTTATACATTTTGCAGCAATTTTTAAAGTAAAAAGGAATTTCATTATCTTTCACTGGCAAAAAAATGCATCCGTCAACTATAGCAGCCTTTTTTTGATATACATCATTTTGAAATGACACTTAAACTAGCAAGGCAAAATAAAAAAGATGAAATAAGGAAAGGTGACTGCTAACTGTTTTTCATTATTTCTTCGTGATAAATAAATTAAATAAGAAGCAGCTTGTTAAAATAATTCTAAATATGGAAATAAAGATCTCCAAGAAGCTAAGAATTTCAGTTCAGCAGTCCTATTTCATTGCAAACAAACAAAACCCAAAGACAAAGCCCCCAACAGCAAACAGCCCCAGCAAACAGGAAGCAGTTCTCCCCACTAAATGTTAAATTTCATAAACAGCACTGTCATGTGGGGAGCAACTCCAGAATAAATGTATTTCTACCTATGGATCATCCCGTCACTTTGTGACAGACATACTCCTTCACACCATGCATTAAGTGCATCCCTGACTGCACTGCAGCCCAACATTTGAAACAGGAGAGAGATGAAATCCTTACTTTGTAAAATCTGATTATATTTTTATGCGTACATTAAGTTCCCTGGATAAATACATATAAATTAACAGCTTTAGCTCCAGTGTCTTCCTTTAATCTGTCAATGACTTGAGAAAGATTGTAACATCTCAGTTTTCACATCTGTAAATTGAAGATGATGTTATTTACTAACCTTCTGGCTGAAGCTGTGCACACTCATTTGCTGCCTTGCTGTCTTTTATACTAGCCTTTTAAATTATACAGGCAACATTTAAGTGATAAATATTTACAGCAAAAGGCAAAGGATGATGGGCATCTGCTCATAGACTGATGTCCTTATCACTGAAAGGGATATAAAATACAGTAGCTTTCACTTTCAGGTTAAACATAATTCTTAGGCCATTCCTTTCAAAGAAGCAGTGAGTAAGAAGAACAAACGAGCTGTACTTTCCTGCAACACATTTATATTTTTTCTTCTTTTCCCCCTTCTTTTTTGTTTTGAAATCCTAATGCAAATAGAAGAAAATGTCATTTTGACTTCACTTACTCATCAAAACAAGTCATAAATGTATCAAACTATTCTGGCATGGTTCAGGTATTGTTCTGGTATAGCTATTGTTATGCCCTTGCTTCTAGGGGTTTCAAAACACACCTATATTTTCAGGTTACTGACAGTGTTCTTTACCTCACCACAGAAAAGCACCATCACAGTTTCGCCTAGCTACACTATTTTTTGTTGTTGTTTCTTAATTCCTTTTCAGTGAAACTGTAAATATTTATAAAAATACTCTGAATGCCCAATTTCATGATTTTTATTATCCCTCTCCCAAGGAAGAAATTTGACACATTCTCAAAAAGTCTATTAGGAGTAGGTACAATTTTTGTCATGGCACACAGGATGAAGCCCCCTTGAAGAGCAGGGTGCTACAAGCTCCATGCCCCAAACACCAGCAGAAACACCTGCTGCAGTCCCACAGCACAAAAGTGTCCCTGCAGTAGCAATTGGGACACAGACATGGACCGTGTGTTCCCTCCTTTTCCTGACATTTAAGTGCTGTTATAGAGCTGGGGCCATTTCCTCTTTTCTTCCTCATTTCATTGCATTGCCCTGTCACAGTCTTTAGTTTTGGAATCATAGAATGAATAGGGTGGGAATGGACCATAATGATCATTTACTTCTAGCCCCCACGGCTATGGACAGGGCCACTTCTCACTAGACCAGGCCACTCAAGGCATCATCTAAACTGGCTTTGAACACTGTTGGGTTTGAGGCATCCACAACCTCCCTGGGCAAGCTATTCCTGTGTTCCATTACTCTCACAGTGAAGAATTTCTTCCACACGTCTAACTTGCATTTGTCCTCTTTCAATTTGTATCCATTTCTCCTTATCCTATCAGCAAAGTTCCTGGTGAGGTGTCCTTCTCTGGCTTCCCTGTAGGCCCACTTCACATACTGGAAGCTGCTATGAGGTCTCCACATAACTTCCTCCAGGTTGATCATCCCCAATGTTTTCAGCCTGTCTTCATGTGGGAAGTGCTCCAGGGATCTTGTCACCTTCATGGCCCTCCTCTGGACTTGTTCCAATAGTTCCATGTTCTTCTTGTGTTGGAGGCACCAGAAGTGTACCCAGTACTCCAGGTGGGGTCTCCCCAGCACAGAGTAGAGGGAGAGAATCTCATCCTTCGACCTGCTGCCCGCACTGCTTTCCATGCAGCCCAGGATTCCATTGGCTTTCTGGGTTGTGAGTTTCTCATCAACCACCACCCCAAGTCTTGGTCTGCAGGGATGTTCTCAATCACTTCTCTGCCCAGCCTGTGGGTGTGTCTGGGATTTCCATGACCCAGGTGCAGGACCTTGCACCTTGCTTTGTTGAACCTCATGAGGTTTTCATTAGCTCACCATTTAGGTCTGTCAAGACTGAGACATAGAAGTTGCTCAGAACCTTAGCCTTTTCTTAGTCCAAGATAGCCAGATGTCCTTTTTCCTTCTGGAGATGGCCCACATATCCCTTGTCTTTCTTTTGCTATCAACATTTCTATTAAAAAACCCTTATTTTTAGCATTAATATCCCTGGCTATGTTCAGTTCTAACTGGGCCTTGTCTTCCCTAACCTTGTCCTTATCTTCCCATACACTTTGAGTACTCCTCCCAGGAAACTTGCTCTCACTTCCACCTCCTGAAAACTTTTTTGCTCTTGAGTTTTCTCAGCAGTTTCTTATCCATTCCTAGAGGTATCCCGGCATTTTTGCTCAATTACTTCCTTGTTGGGGTTCCTTGCTCCTGAGCTTGGAGGAGGGGATCCTTGGAACTCACCCAGCATTTTTGGGCCCCTCTGCCCTCTTTCTGCTTTTCACTTCACATAGGTGTGCAAAGACTCCAGAGCAATGAGTGATGTGCTTTATATAAGCTTAAAGAAATGGTTTCATGTTAGGCAAGTGCCATGCTTCAGCACCAGCAGTAGTAAATCTATACTGGTGCCCTTCAGCCCGAGCATGATAGGCAAACAGATTCCCAACTTAAATCTAGAAGTGGCTTGCACTTTAAAAAATGTTCTTGTTGGTTGGTTTTGGCATACTTTTCCTCTAACAAATTGTATTACTTAGTTGTTAATATAATTCCTATTAAACATGCTTTCAGTAGATATAACAGCAAGAAGTAATGGAAATTTTTCAGGCGTCAGACTCAAGGTCATACAGCCACACAGGAAGAAGCAGCTAAAATCAATACATAGTTTGGGTCTGTGGAGAAAAAGCCAACAAGTTGCAGCTAGTTTGAAGAATTGCTGAAGAAAAGATAAATTATGTCTCTAACTCTGCATGGTTCTTAACACAAACCAGAATTTACAGGATAAATTTGGTTTGGAGACTGTGAGATCATCTAATGATCAAAGGCTAATAAATAACATAGAATATTTCAAATTAAAATTTAACCATTTGGAGTAATCAATTAATCAAAATGAGTTCCCAACATCTAACAGAGGCATTGAAATTTCCTTAAATGAATCAAATGAACTTTGTATGAAAAAATTTAAAAAGGAAAAAAAACCAAAACCAGAACAACTTAATTATAATATGAAAAAAAAAAAAAGAACTCACTGTCAAAACTATATATAGTCAAAATATAGTTTTATAGTCAAAACTATAACACTCATAAACATCATCTCATATGGTCAAGAAAATGAAGAAAGATTCTTCTAATGGGTTAAATGGCCCATGAACAGGAATGTGTTGTAGAAACATTCAGTAGCTATGATTACACAGGCAAATGAATTTTTGTTTATTAATTTTCAATGTCTATGCTAGCAAGATGGATATGAAGTCTTCTTATTCATAAAAAATATACTTTAAAAAAACACAGCAACCACATAAAGAAACCTTTTGAAAATCCCTGTTAATCCTTTTGGGTGTCATATACCCCCAGAAAGCAGCGGTAGACAGAACAGTGTTGGCAAAACTACCTAGGACAAGATATTTTCTGATAAATCTTCCAGGATATGTTGAAAGAAGACTGGGTTATTCCCACGACACAAAAATGTTGGAGAGATCAGGGAAAAAGATTAAGATTTGCACATATGCCCTCACTGACATAAAATGTTGTAGGAGAACAGCCGGTAAAGATAAGGCTTTGCTGCTGGCAATCAAAACCTTACCTGCCTGTTAGAACTGGCTAAACTAGCAGGTTTCCTCCAACATTGTAGACCATAAGTAAAGAATATTAACCAAAAATCCCTGCAAATAAAGTAGCATTGAATGAGAAAGCTTATAAATGAGACAAAGTCTGTGTCCTGTTCTCAACAGGACACAAAAGGCAAAAGCAGTTTAAATCTATCACTAAGAATTGGAAAATGAGGCCTCCAATTGGTATGCTGCAACTGGAGAAGGAGAATTTTATTATATTTGCATTCTTCTTACCAGCATGGGCATTACTAACCAGGAAATTATAATCAACATGTAGTCTGTTAATTCTTGGATTATAATATTTTCCTAAGTAGCAAGGAACAGTGGTGTAATTATTGCCTCAAAGCAACAAAATACAATGCCAGCATGTAAAATGCTATTTGATTTTGAATTAGAAGGATCTGTGTCTATGAATCTTTATACATATTTATTTTTGCAATAAAAAATGTATCAGCAAGTGGACATGAAATACACATGAATAAAAAGAAAGTTTTGAGAATTTGTCAGAAGGACTGTTCAACATATTAGCAACATTTAAAACTTGTACCCTTCTCTTTCTTAGGTCTAACTTAACTCTGCTTGCTCAGAAATCAAGCCTGTTTCACCTAAGTAAACCAGAACATTTCATAAGTGGGTACATCTTGTGTACATCTGCAAAATAGATATAATTTGGCTAAAAAAGTTACTTGCTTGTTTTAGTGCTCATACTCTTTTGTTGTTGTTGTTGTTATTGCTTTTAATATTTTTCCCCATGAGTTTAGTTGAAAGAGGGAAGTATGGTGAGCCTCACAGTGACATCTAGACAATAAGGTTCTAAAATACTTTTACATCTTTAGCATGGCAAATTATAGAGTGAGGAACACAAAAATATAGAATTAACTATTGGATTAATGATAGGTGAGACAACTTAATGCCTTCCAGGATTTCTTTATGACTAACCTAAAAATACCCACCAAAATCCAAGCAAACACAAAGGCACTACCAAAACAAACACACACACAAACAAATACACACACACACACGGCCTAGATATTTTGTGTGTCCCTTCCTCCCCAAAAAGTATTAAGTAGAAAGGTGTACTATGGAACATAAAAAAGTTTCTTTCAGTACAATATTAACAGAAAACGAATGCTGAGATCCTTAAATTGCTCTTTCTTGAGCCAGATTAAAATCCAAAAGATTTTCATTTTATGTATTACTAAATGAAGTCTTGTACTTTTCCTCTGAACTCTTCAAGTCATAGGGAAAGAAGGCTGGCTGAACCACAACTTGTTTACTTCTTTTCCCAATCTGTCTGGCCCCCTCCACCCTGAGAGGAAAAGGAGCTGAGTGAAATAAAATAAAATAACCTTTTCCTGCACACTGCATAAAATCAAAATTAATCAGGGAAAAGTGTGGGAAGCGACACTTTACCTATGAGCCCCTAAACCCCAATAGAGTTTCAGACAACAGTAATGATGTACTTTCATCTTTGTCAGGAAAACTCTGAAACTAAATAAAAGCCTCTCTCTCCTCCCCCAAAAATATAATTCCTTTATCTTATGAAGAACACTTGGTAAGTAAAATCCATGATATAATAAACTTGTCTTTGTTTAGCAATAAAGTTTACCATGTAAAGCAATAATGCATTTGTGAGATCTGAAGCCCAGCTTCAGACAGAGATCTTGATGATGGATGTGTCCCTTGCTCCAAGTCTATATTCTGTTTTTTAGTAAGTGTAATAGCTCTGACTCCATGGATATAAATGTTCTCAACTGATTAGATTAGTTAAATGCCAACTCTCACATTGGGATCTCAAGGCTGCAGTAGCTTCTATTAAGCTATTGATTAGAAAGTAGGGCTAAAATACCAAAGTTCAAAAACACTGAGAGCCTCTCCTCTCCCAGTCTGTTTTTATAAATCTTGAGAAATTCAAGGTATGGGTCTTCTCTTACATCTACAGCCATGACCATTTATACTACACATGAAGAAAACTCAATCAAATAAATTGGCTAGATGAGGGGTCACACCTAATTGAGCAGAACCATATATTTAACCCTACTGCAACCTGGAGAACCATGCAGAACATGAAAGAAAAAAATCAAATTTGACCATAGACTTTACTGATATGTTTCTGACAGCTGTGGGTTTGGACTTAATTAGATAGGGAAAAGTAAACAGACATCAGTATTGCTGGTTGCTTTTAACATCCTAGCACTATTCTTATACTTTATTCTTCTGCAATGTACCACCAAAATATTGATCTTTCTAGTAACAAATATAAATTGTGTCTCTCCTACTGTTTTGAAATGGTGACAGATTTTCTGTTATCTTCACATTCCAACACTGATGACAACAAATGAGCCCTTCCCAGAGTCAAACATTTTTCTCTTCATTTGATTTCTGATCCAATGTAGATATACTTAACATTCTTCACACACACTGAAAAGAAATAAAATATGAATTTTAAGGTTCTCAGTGGCATTTTTGTCCAGTTTTAATGAGCTATCAGGCTATATGTACGTTTGACAGGAAAGGAAACTGAAACATGCTTCATTCACATTTAGATTTGAAGTGGGTGATCCTAATGATTCACTGAAAACAAAATCTCAACAGCTAAAGAACAATTAATTATGTTTCCATGGAAAGGCAAGAATCCTGAAAAGTTTAAAATGTAACATTTTCTAAAAAACTTAACACCGATGATGGTCATAGTAATAAAAACGAGCATATAATTAAGCTTAAACTAGTATCTTTGGAAAAAGCTTGTTTGCATCAACTATCTGAAAGCGGATAATGATATATTTCTCACATAAACACATAAAAATAGTTAATGTCAGTTACAAAGTTTTACACATTATTCTGCCGTTGTTTCTTAATTCTGACCTGGGGGGACCTCTAGGGGTGAGAGGTTGATTTTATCCATGGTGTCCCCTCTGAGCTTGGCAGCTGGGGAGCCAGCAGCCCTGGGCAGCCTGAGCCCTGCGGCCCCAGCACTGCACACATCCTTCAACAAAGACCTTAGCAACAGCCCACCATGACTGGGCTAATCAAAAACTCATCCCACACAAGGAAATACTACAGGTTCTATAAAATTGCGCAATAAAATGGTGGTGTAGTTATGTTTTGCAATTGCAGTTTGTTTGAAAAGTATAAAATTTTCCCATTTTTACGATTTTAATTTGTGATGGATTTTTGGATGCATTCCCATCACATTCCAGGACTCCCAACGTGCTGAATACAATGAAATACACTGCACACTCAAAAGATTTAAAAAATTATTTTCAGTTATGCAGTTTTTATGTCCTGAATGACTGGAATAAAGAGAGCTAAAACTGCATAGGTTTTCCACTACCTGAGATCATGTTATAGTTGCCTGTGTCTGAAAAGAAATTCAGGTAATAAATTATCTTTAGTTATTTTATTTTATTCATTCTTCATTTAAATTTGAATGGCTGAGGAGGTATTTGAATTCTAAAGTTGTGTATTGATATGTGAGGGGTTTTTTAATTGGTGGGGTATCCAAGTACCTTTTTAAATATATGTAGAACAACACCACTTAATAATGCACCTTCCCAATGATGTGCTCCTTCCATAGAGTAAATGCAGAGCAGTAGGGAGGACAGAGCAGGGAGTGAGTCCAGTCTCCCACATTCATCTCACTCCCCACTTAAAATATGATAGTTAATTAAGTGCCTAATACATATGCCAAAGTTCTTTTTTCATGTTCAGCATTCTCTTTAGAGCAATGAGAGTGAAGAATTAATTGTATAAATTGAGGAAGGCCAACTGTGAACCCGGGTTAAGGACCTGCCGCTTCTTCAGCTGATATTTATCTATCAGTCTATAGAGAATGCATTTATCACAATATTGTTTCACACACTAAATTAAAACTTTAAAAATCTGTGAGGGAGGCAGAATTCAGAATCAGCATATCTATACATCTTTGTTTATATATAACACATAAAACATACTATGTTTATGACACACCATCATTTGAAAAGTTCTGCTGTGCTGCATTCAGATTAAAGTTGCTTAAATACAGAAAAATCGGGCAGTTGCTTGGAGAATTACTATTTCGTTTTCTGGTTTGTTGATATGGTGTTGGAATACGAAAAAAAAATAAAAAGAAAGGAAAGAAAAGAAAAATAGATTCCCACTGCTGCCCTCACATAGTGTGGATAAGGAAGGGCAGGGAAATGTAAGACAGAAATCTATCCCTTCTCTGTACAATCAAGACAGAAAGCCTGCTCTGCAGGATCCTCCCAATAGATCTCGATCTTAGTTTTGTCTATTTTCCCTACATTTCTCACTGTCTTTTCTGCCACATCTAAGAACCAGCCCTCATTTTTGGGACCAAAAAAGATTGCATTCTGTCTATGCTTCTGAGAGGCTTTGGATCAGGCCCACTGAAACATCTCTGCTTTGAAAACAGGCAAACAAAGAGCACCCCACACAACATAAATCTCTCCTCTATTTCCCTTGCCATGAAAGCACATAAACAAGAAGATGTTTCTTTCTGTATTCCTCCACTCCAATTATATCTCTTTCTGTGGACTGCACACAGTGTTCTAGAGCCCATTGTGACTGATAAACAATGCCTAGACATTTCTTGCCCCAAGAGCCATTATCCAAGATATTAATCAGGTAGCCTAATATAAAGGTCTTTAACTGGATGCACCAGTGGGGGTGTATCTACAAGATCCCCACCCACTTGAACATTGAAGTTATATACACCAATTGGATGATTTCACCAGCAAAGGCATGCCTCTAAAAGGATAAACTGTATTAATACTGGAATTTTTAAAATTTAATATTTCTTTAAGATAAAGTAATAAACACAACATGCTCTGAAATAGCTAGGCTTGTGATAAGACCCAGGTGGACTTTTTCTCCTGAAACAATTTCATTGTGTATAACTTAAGATATTGATTCTTATTCTACCTGTTGTCTTCCATCTCATGTGCCACCCTAGACAGTTCACTTTGCCTTTCAATGCTTCCTTTTTTCCAGCCTCATCTTTCAACTCATATTTCACATACCAGTGTTTCTTGATCCACTTATGCAACACCAGAATCTTCAAAGTCTTAAATACATTTCAGTAGAATATAAGATCATACAAAATCTTTTCCAGAAGAGCCAACCTCTACCAAAACACAGGATGACTAGATCATAAAATATATTTTTCTGTTAGTTGAATAAAAAAAAGTAAAAGTCTAATGTTTTCAGATTGAATTCTTAACCAATATGCTGTACATACACTTATTTTTCATTGCCTGATGCAATAGATCCATTCCAGGCTGTGTGTAACTTCAGAAGTTTTTCTGTACATCTGCATCCAACCCCACTTATGAGAAGTTTGATGCCGCTATTGGCAGCTGACTCAACATTCAAGATAAAATTATAAACTCCATGAAAGCTTCTCTGACAGGCATAGTATTCATGGTGGGCTTGATTACAGCTCACTGTATATTTTGTTTTAAAATGTGCTCATCATCAGTGAAGGGAGTTGTCTGCTCACTGTTTTGTTCTAGAGCAATGAAAACTGCATAGCGATGGAGCTGTCTCTGGAAGCCACTGAGAATGAACAGCTGGGAAAAACTTCTGGATTGCAGAAGAAGGATTTTATGGACAAAGAGATATATAAAGTACCACTAAGACAGTGGCAATATGATAAGACTATAGTATAACCAACTGTATGGCCCAGAATTAAAAAAAAAAAAAAGAAAGTAATTAGAAAGTCAACCTAGAAAAATGCAAGAATTAAGGGTTGTTGGTTTTTTTTTTTTGACAGACCTTTTAATGTTTTAGCCAGCAAATGCAGCTTCTCGGCATTTCAAAAGTTTCTTTGTTCCTGTGCTGTAATAAGATTGTTTTTTTAGTAATTGGAAAGTCATAATAGATTTTGGTAATATTACTTTAGGGAAAGGGTGCAGACAGTTCCAGTTCAAGGATCTGACCAGAGTAGGGTTTTGTCACAACTTATTAGTAAAAAGTCAATGTCTCAGTGTGTGACGGCTGTGTTGAAACTGCTGCTCAGAAGTGAAGAGTGTCTTTCTGTTACTTCTACAGTTTCTATGTCACCACCTGAGCAGTTCACTATCTTAACAAATTATCTACAACTTCCTGAAGCAAGGTAAAGCATACTTCTACAACTAATAAAATGAGAAATACAAATCATGAATAATCTATAGTATTTAATCCAGAAAATACTACAACATAACAGGCTGCTTTTCCTAAGCCTTAGTTTTGTCTTAAGCAGAAATCAACAAATCAGCAATTCTTGATTATGTTAATGAATCAGGACAAGGGGAAGGAAGCAATTAGTATCCTCAAATCAGTAAATGTGACTGCAGAATAGATGTATCCTTCCTAAAATTGTTCCTGCACTATATAACACAGATGGTGTAACTACACTGTGTTTTCCTTCCTTTCTAAAAGTGCCATCCCCTGCCTACTCAAGAAGGTATCTTCCTATTACCTAGATCATGTCTTTGTCTGCTGTTTGTTACGAGGCTTGCTAGATTTCTGATTAATATTCTTGATTAGAAACACTTGTCCTATATTATCCTCTTCAAAGGCAATTTTAAAGTAATGGACAGGTACTATAGGCAATTATCTGTTAGGGAAGTCCAGCACTTCCTTTTTCTCTTTTTTTTTCCCTGCTTTTTTTTTAAATTTTAACACAAATCCAGCGTTAATGTTTTCCTCAGTATTACTATTTGTGTTTTCAGAATGAACACCTATTGTCAGACATTAAAAGGGCTAAACAACAAACTTGTCACAAAATAGTTTCATTTTCCAGTAAATTAAAAAGTATTTTCCATATTTCAAAACACTGAGCATACCTGGGAAGAAAAGATAACATTTCTGTGTGTCTTTCTCTCCACATCATTCTCATAATTTGAGAATATGATATCAGTCTTGAGTTCATGTATCGTCATAATATGCACAGACTTAGAATTTTCAGGTGGTTTATATTACCTAATATTTAGATCTTCACAGTTTGTTAGGTCACACTGCAACAAAGGATATAGAATAAAATCTTTGAAGGGCCTACTCTGTGAGGACCTTAAATCATCCTTATTATTTATTAATGCTTCATGTTTGAAATTCCATTCAGGAGTTTCTTTATATGGGTAATTTTTTTATTATTATTTTTACTAAAATATTATTTAACAGGAATAGTTATGCAAATTCCCAAAGTGAGAGAGAAGCTGTGTTTAAGTCAGGGGTTGCCAGCAGCAAAAGTCACTACAAAGATTAATGAAAACAAGATGTTATCCTAGAAGATGCTGTAGTCATTCAAAATCTCTTCAGAGAGTGAAGATCTCAATATGGCTCCATGGTAATTGCAGGCAAATGTCAACTTGGCATATTTAGATGCAGTTAAACATCATCAGGGAAAAAATACCCACAGCTCTGTATCAGGCTTTGGCAGGACATCCATTATAGCTAATTGTCAGACATTTCAGGAATCTTGTTTTACAGAGAAGTGGCAGAGAGATTGCTTGTTTTTTGTGTTTTCTCAAATTTTTAGAATTTGTGCTTAACAGCTTTTACCTAGGCAGGGGGAATTAGGTGAATTGATTTGCTTGTCAGATACATGTTTTATTAACCACTTAAAGTGGTAGGAGACCTCCAATTAATCCTCTGAGAGCAGGAAGGGTTGCCCAGTTGAGATATATAGTAAACCAATGTGCTCCTCCTAAGAGGAAATTATTATAGCCATCAAAGTGGCCAACTTAAAAAAAAAAAATAAAAAAAATAGAATGCAAATTTCATTCCTCAGCATTAAGCATGCTTTGCAGAGACATCAATCTGAGATCCTCTCCAGGAGTTCATAAGAAAGACACATATATGTACAAGAGAGGTCTTTAATTTAACGAAGATTTAAAGATAAGAGTGAGTTTCCAAATTTTTTTACAAATTTTCATGTCTTAAATTTCTTTTTGAAAGTGTCCCTTTGAAAGGAAATTTGTCTATATTCACATGTCAAAAGAAGAGGCATCTTTTATTTTCAAATTTAATGAAATAAAAACATCAATTATTCCTTTCAATTGTTTCAATTTCTGGTTCGACTGAGTCACAGACAGCAGGAGCCCTAAAATCAGAATCAGTTTCTCACATTGATGCTGGCCTTTGAGGACTGCCTTCTGATCCTATTGCATGTGCTGACTGACAGGTATCAGATCAGATTGCTCCAAAATGTCATGACAAGCAATTAAAAAAACTTGAGCAACAGCCATGTCATGTGGCCTCCTTATTCCTCATTCTTGGGAGTTCTGATCTAGTGATTAGGACACAATTCTAGCCAGGCCAGAAAATAACACATTTTACAGCCTGGGCATTCACTCCAAGAATAAAAACATCACAAGCCACACAAGAATTGAAGTGAAGCCAAGAGAAGAAAAAACACTTCTCACTCTTCTTCCACATAAGAGCTTTAAAATGAACCGAGTAACGCACAGTGATGCTTGCTGCCACTCTCCTAAAGTATCCAACAGGGAAATGGTAGTTTAGGTTGGATTCTGAGATGAAACAATCTGATCCCACATCCTCTGTGGCCCAAACAAGTCCTCCATTATACTACCAGCAGCTAACCAGGACTTATGGCCTTTTATACTTCAACTACACTGAAATGTTAAGGCACGTTGAGAAAGTTGATGTAAAGCAATCTTTTTGGGGCATGTGAGTTAACACCTACTGAGATAAATGGGCTTGTTCTCATTTCTCAGGGCTCTGATGTTAGGCTGCAGGTATAAGGAGGGATCACTTCCCTTGCATTGAGGAAAAGTCTGCTTTCTGCCTCACTCCTGAGAACTAAAACTAATTGTAAAGAGAAAGATATCGATTGCCTCAGACAATTCTGAGGACACCAGGCAGCTCTAGTTAAATCTTGACTAGTGAGAATTGATGATGAAATTAAAAAATATTAGCATTCTGAAAACAAATGGGCTTAACTTGACCATCAGCCACTGAAACCATGTCAACTACAGCGAGACTTATTGCATTTCACCATAACATCTGAAATATCCCTGTTTAATATTAGCTATTTACTTTTAGAATAAGGAGTCTTGTATTTATTATTATTATGGCAGAATGTATTCTGCTGTCAGAATTTTGCCATATATGCTTTGAACAATCAAAATTTAAAGGTTTCATAAGCATAGTCATTAATATATTAGAGCAAGTTAAAAGATGGAAAGTAAAAAGTGCAAAGTTTGCGAGGAGAGGAATAAAATTAGTATTTCCAATGCCTCAGCTACTCATTTTCAAGTGTTTGATGAAAGCCAAAAATGTACAATCTGATTTTGACCCATCCATCCTGCTACATTAACTGCCTCTCCTGAAATCATGGGGACAAAGACAAGACAGAAACAAATTTTTAAAATTACAATAGAAGTAATGTGGTAATTTTGTTATTTATAATTATGTGACATAGTGAACTCCTGTCAATAATGCAGAACTATTGAATATAGTGCAAAAATATTGTCAGCATTGAAATCAACTGAAATAAGCTCAACAAGGCTGGTCAGAGCAAATGTGCTACAAATATATTATCTAGAGTTGTAATAAACTCCATGGATGCTACCTGATCTCCTTTTAATATGCCAGCCTTTCTAAGCAATTTTATGAACAAGGAAATTCTTTTCAGAACATTTTATCTATATGCACATATAAACATATACATACATACATATTTAAGAAGTAATAATAAACAAATAAATGAAATTATATATAATTTACAAAATAGATTTGTGTTAAAACACTTGGGGGCTCCAGTCATTACATATTACTCTGCTTCCCAGCTAGAGAGCTAAGGTAGCCCTGAATAAGTTCCTAATGAGTAGAAGTCTCTTTAAAAAATAGAGAACTGTTGCCATCCAAACAGCATAAATTGAAGGTCTCTTTTTCCACCTAAGAGAGTAACAGACCTTAAACCATGACCTCTGCCAGGTAATGTAGCACAGTACCAGTTATATTAATATTTCTGTTCTATTTGTCTAAATCATCTATGCACTGAAATAATTCACGGTGCCATTGTACCAGTTTTTTTCCAAACAATAATTACAGAAACTGACACAAAATACTTGATTTGTAGGTGGGCTTATTCTTTAAATGGATCTTGTTAATGGAAAAGAGTCTTGATTCATGAGTGTAGTTTAATGCAGAACAATTTTGTGCCATGGTAAATTACCATCAAAACATAAAAAATAAATGAAGCCAAGTTGTGCCTGAAATTAATCAAAACTATCTTGAAAGGTTCTTGATTTGCAATCTAAAATACAAATTGATGGAAATAAAAACTTAATATAAAATACAAAGCTAGAGGCATCTCAATATTTGGCAGGTAAGTAGCTATAGTATGTATTTTATAGGAAATTAAAGCTGCAGATAAAAACTAAGGGTATTTAAAAGGGTATTTTAAAATAGCTCTTCAGAGGTTATTGTTCCCCTCCACAGACACCAAATTTGATTTCTTGTACTTGAAAAACAGTTTGCAGCTATCAGAAGTGCCCATCAGTTTACACCACTAGTGGTTCCCATTGCATTTGCCTCCTGCAGAACTGGGAAGGTGCAGCTGTTTCTTCCTTTTTGCAGCAGAAATTTCAATCACAGCTGGAAGGTTCACACTTTGAAGTAATATTAAATATCACTACCTCTTGCCTCAGACAATAAGAGACATCTTAATGAAGGCTGTGGAAATATTGATAACTGAACTGCTAAAATATTTGTCTAAATTTTCACCAAATTTATTCTGTAAAGGAAATTAGTATTATACTAGAATATTTCTGTCATATCATTTTAAGGGTTGTCTGAGAGCTGTAATTTCCAGAAAACTTCCCTGTACATGGAAATTTTCAGGGTTAAGCCCACCATTATGTGCACCTCCAGAGGCAATGGAACCTGGTAAAAAAATCCTCAAGTTACATCTAAATATGGGGATCGAGAGCTGGAGACACCAGATCAGGCAGAGGTCTGGACTTCCTTTCCCCACCTCCTCAATGTCTTGCTTTCTAGGAAAGAGAAACCCTAGAGAAAAGGCTGGGCAAGAGCTGAGTAATATTTCAGAGAGTTTCAAGCTGGAATAACTGGGAAGATGGTGTCTCCTGAGGGGAGGATGGTGGCTGACTGAAGGCAGAACTGGGGCAGGGAGAGGTCAGGGCTGTACTGTCCAATCCAGGCTGGAGAACCCAGGATGCCCAGCTGCAGCAGGGGCTCCAACAGCTGGCTCTCCAACTCGAGTGTCTGGAGGCAAGGCAGGCTCTGAGTTGGGGCAGGTGGCTGATCCCTTTAACACTGGGAAAATCCAACAGGACAATTTTCTAGAATGTTTTGCTAATAGAAATTTTCCTTGGAAGCAAGATTTTTATTTCTCTTTAAATAAATAACTATATTCTATTCTTAACTGAAACAGTAATTTTTCCAATATCAGTGTTTTCTTTGAAATGGGCAGCAAGGTTCATTCAGTTCTACTCACAGTTGAAACCATGTCCATCTAACTATAGTTTGTATGCAGAAAAATCAGGGTTTGTCCACCTTAGAAAATAATTATTAGTCTTTTATCTCTCTTTTTTTTTCCCAGCAGAGTGCACTTCTGCAAGGGTAATTATTGAGTTTTGTGGATCGCTAAGATATAATCATGATCAATATGATAACAAAGACCATAAGAAAATTAATTTATCCTGATATCAGAACAGGATTTACAGGAAATAAAGCACTTGGCCACGTTTTGAACTGTGACGGTAAGATTCTTACAGCTTCCTTCCAAGTGAGTAGCAGGGAAATTTTGTGCAGTGAATGAGGAAGGACTTCTGTCAGAGGGAAAAAGAGATATGATCATAGTCAGTCAAAGTCATAATTCAAGCAGAACCCAAAGGACAATTCAATGCATCCCTTGAGTCTCTTTCTTCACATAGTTACTGCTTTTCAAACTTCATGTTTCATGTAGCTTAATCATAAGAGAATGAGACTCCCTGGTTTAGACCCATCTGTACATCACTCCAGTTACATTGACTTGAAACCTTCATTTTAAATACTGATGGTCTTTATTCCTACTGAGTGAAAGTTCAGATCTGTATTTAAACCCTACAAGTGTTTACTTCTATTTCATGTGTATAAAGAGATAAATAGCTTTTCTCTTTACTTCCCTGGATAACTTGAGCATGAAAACCAGTTTTAATTTGGTATCCAGCTAATACCTACCCTACTAAGGAAGATTTTGCAATGAATTTTACATTTTGTAAACAGGCACAATCTGAGTGTAATGGAGTTCAAAGAGTCATATGAAACCAAATCCTGACTGAGGAACTAAGTGTAAACAATCAGTGCAGTATAGATTTGTCACTGTCCTTGTTCTTGCTTTCAGAAAAGGCATATTCAATTTTTCTCCTGATTTATTAGTAAAGTAAAAACTATACCAATCCATTTAATGATTAATCATTTCATGATAGCTGAAGAGCAAATGTAAAAAGTGTCAGTAACCTGGATGGAGAAGGAAGATCTCTAGGCCGTGATCCTAATTGATTTTTACTATAGTCTCTTTCACCTTCTGCCATGAAATTGGCTCTCAAGTAACTACTGGCATATCCAAAAAGATTAAAGTGCTTCACTGAAAAGGAAATTTCATCTTCAGATGCTTCACTTGTGGTCACTTAGGGTATAAACAACCACACTAGCAGTTATTCGTGACATCAAAGGTCCCACCAACTCTGAAGAGAGATCCTTAAAGTCAGTAAATACCTTTAAGAAATCACTTATGCAGTACTTTAATTTCAAAGGACTTTACAAGTGCTTCTAACAAATGAGCACATGTGCAAGTGCAGTCTTCTGGCTAGCTTAAAACAAACTGTATACCTGGCCTTTACTTCAAAGGAAAGTTAAAGGGCTGCATAGAGACACTGCTGCCAGAAGATTTAAGCAAGGTACCAGCAGCAGTCTTCCAGCGGCTAATTTTATTCAGTGAAGAGACTCCATTTTTTTAGTGTTAATATGTTGAAACATTCACTTTATGGATCACAAATATGCAAGTTAAAATTGTGTTTCATCCTGATAAAGCTACTGGATTTACCCCTACCTGGAGTAAGGTTCACCAGCTGTTCAGGGAGCAACTGGGGCAGCTCAGAGCTCTCAGCTGCAGCTGCTGCTGGGGAGTGTGGATGCTGCAGCTGCCACCCTGCCAGCCTGGGCTGCAGAAAGCTCTTGGTGGGAGTGACTAGTCCAAAGCTAACTGACAGGTACTTATGTGTAGAAAATTGGAAGGTTTATATCTGCATGTTTATATGTCTGAATACTTCCAGTGGGGCTGTCTGGATGCTTTAGCTGGATATCATTTGATAACAACCTTCAGAAGCTCTCAGCTGAAGCTACTGGTGGAATTCTGGACAGTAAAAGTATGGATAGGGAAAGGGTAGGAATTAGTATGTGTCTTTAAGGGCAGATGCAGTTGAAAGAAATATCACACCAGCTCTTTTTTTGTTGTTTTCAATATCAGAAAGGCTAGGAAACAGAAAGAAAAAAATTAACTTTTAGACAAGATGGATGTATATTTACCACAGAACTACATGGTATGATCAATATTTAAAAGGTTAATAATTAAAAGATGAAATATGTTACTATTAGACAACCAGAGATAAAAGAACCGATTGAGAAAAACACTTAGTAGTTTGTGCTTATGTTACACTTTGCTATATTTACTGGTTGGCAATGTAACAACTCTTTTTGGTGTAGCAGAAAAAAAATAAGTGGAAAGCAGATCGTTCAATAGTGGAAGCACAATCTTCACATTTTGCCCCAAACACTAAGAAATGAAAGAGAGAGATTCTTCTGCTTTCAGCCAATATTTACAACTGTGATCTGACCTCACACTGTGCATAGAGGCACATACACGCACAATTAGGTAAAAGAGAATTTCATAAAGCATTGATTCTAAAATTCAATATATTCCTGTAACCAGTGGTAAAAACTAGTATTGGAAAATCTTCATTGTCACCATCTGCTGTAAAACACTGCATCAACAGATATTTAGTGAAGGGAGTTAAATCAGCAAAAACAGCTTTTCTGAAAAAGTATCTAGGGATGGCAGGTAGCCATGAAAATGCCTTTTTGCAAGTGGAATGTGGCGTTCATGCACAGTGATAGTCAGTGCTAACTTTTCACTCACTTTTCCATTAAAGAAATGAACACTAAAACTGCTCAGTCAGCAGACACCATCTGAAATATTCAGACACGTCTGTCAGTCACATACCACCAGTCTAAGAAATAGAGCAAAAAGGCAAACGCTTTGCAAACATGCACTTGAGCATACAAATTACTCAAGGGATGCTTAATTATGATGCTTAGAGAAATAATTTCAAAAAGATTAGTTATATGAAAATGGAGGTTAAATTAATAGACTGAATCCTCACTGTTGCAGAACAATGCAATTTAAAAACTCCGAAGCACTTTGCCAAAGAAAGTCACCTTTCCAAATTCAATCTGTACTAAAAGACATCTTCTAGAAGAAAGACTGCAGACTGCTGAAGACAACAGGTCAGCCTGTTCGATACAACAGGCCAGATTTTACCTCTAGTGTCATCTTATCTGAGTTACACCTGAGATTAATTTACTCTGTTGCCTATGTAGGACAGCACTACAATGAATACATCAACCTTTAAAACCTAAAGTGTCACTTTCATGCCATACTGGCTCCCTAGCTCTGTGGCTTGCTTAAATAAGGAGTGATGGGTTAAGTTTACTGGTGGTTATTTGAATCAACAGACATGTGACGAAGAATTTGTTGCACAGGATTAGCTTACGCTCTTAACATCAAAACTGTGATACTAGAAGAAGGTTTGCTTGCATATATTTGGACCTGTAAGTATAAACACATAATGTGGTGGTACCTTGCTTGATAGGTCTTCTGTCTGGTTACAGCAACAGAGTGTTAAAAAAATGCTAAAGACTGCTTAAAACAGTATCAAATATGCAAAGAAGTAACTGTGTCTTTTCTCTTTCAACTAATAGATTCAGAAATTAACCTTCTGAGCTCCATAGGCTGCTTCAGAAAAAGTACAGGATGCTTTGAAATGAAACTGAAGCTATTCTTCCACAATATGTCAGAGTTACTCACATTCATATTTAGCTCCATCGTTTATTGAATAGTTTCTCTCACGACTGCTACTGCCATCTACAATAAGCTCAAAAATATATATAAATACATGTGAAATTTAAATATAAATTTTGTCTCGTACAAAGATGTCATTTTATGGATTCCATGGTGGTCATGACCACTAGGAACTATCAAAAGGTTAAAACCTGAAATTATATATACCAAATCAAGGCAAAATTGTCTCTCTGCTGTCTGTTCAAATGGGAAGAGATACAGCCTGGATCTGTAGAGAAAAAGTTGGGGTTCGTTTTTATTTTTAAACCTCAGGGAAACAAATGGGTTTCCTGACACTAAGATCTAGTGAATGTTTCAAGAGAACTCTAAGATTGTTTTATGACTATTTGAAGAGAAAAAAAGCTGTTCATTTCTAAACTGTATTGTAGTTTTTCCTTGGTCTAGTCAAAATAAAATGAGTGCTGAAAATAAGTCTCTCAAAGTGACACTGACATGCTCTATGCAAACTAAACTCTACAATCTAGAAAAATTAAAGTATGCTTAGACTTCAGTGGAGAAACAAGAAAGTTTTAGCATGTGCTATGCAAGTAGAGCAAGTGTGCTTATGCTCCAAGGAAATTATAAGTGAAGACACTGTTAAACAAATTTGTTGTTTCCTGATCCAAGAAAATTACTGTAATGCCATCACTCCTCATTTAATCCTCTCCCTAATGTTCCATAGTAATAGTCATTATGTCAAGTCTAATATGTTGATTACAAGCAATGCCCTATAAGAAATCATTTAGGTTTTAACATCTACTCCAAAATTAAGAGATAAAATGTCTGGCTGCATTAGCAAAGATGTAGTTTATAACTGGTAAAACACAGTAAATTGATTTTTTTTAACTCAAAACATAATCTCAGAGCAAAGTCAGACAGAGACGATAAAAAAAAATATTTGAAGAGACCATTATCAATGTGTCTTCAGTAGAAACTAAGGGTGAAGAAGAAGCTCAGAAGGGGCCTACTTCACACAGTGGCTGAGTTTCAGCAAGCATTGTTCCATGTAAGTTCCTTTCCCAAAAAAAAAGGAGATTTCAGCTGCATCTGATGAACACTTCTTAAAAATGCATACTTAAATATCTACTTATTACAATAAAAATTGCACTCAATATCAACTTAGTATGTTTTAAATACAAGTAGAAATCTTAATAAACAACATTCGCTTTAGTGGTTTTAAGGTCACAAAGAGGTCAAACTTGATGGTGCTGCTGTAAGAGGGCTGCACTGATGTACTCCACAGCACTGTTCATGGGCTACATAGTTTTGAAATCATGATTATTGTTCTTCTGAGCTGATGTATTTTCCAAAGACCCTTTGAACTTTTCCACATTTTACATGAACATCTGTGTTCTAAACACATGCATAATGTTCTCTCCAAATACACAAAGGAGGTGACAGGTCCCTATGTCATGGATACCTGTAAATCTGTAGGATTTTTTTATATTAGCCACAAGCTACAATGGTGTTGATTAGCCATGGGTACTGAGAGCCCCATAGAGTCACTGTGTCCCAGAACAGCCTTCTCTGCTATTAATGGCCTCAATCTTTTGTTCTCTCAGACACGGGCTGTCTCAGCAATTGTAAGTGTTAATTGCTTGTCTATAATCCTCTTTACTAATAAAAATGATCAGATTAATTACTACCACATCTTTTACATACATGTTTCTTGGGGGTTTTTTTTTGGCATCTTAGCATAACTAATAAGAACGTTTTATAGTAAAGTGACAGAAGGCTTTATCTGCACGATCTCAGGAACAATCCACTATCTTAATATACTTATAAGCATTTTTGGTTTATGACCTGTCAGTTAGCCAGCCTTTAATCCACTGATTATGTGCCAGATTGATTTGGAACCAATCAGCTTCCTTAAGCAAAATACATTGTAGCACAAGGTCAATTGCTCATACATGTCTAAGACTAATACATCAACATTACTTTTGTCAAGCAGAATAATTACCTAAAAACCCAATATCAAGATAGTATGACAGACTATATTTTTCACAAACCCTTGATGATTGGTATTCATAACAAAAACCTCTTTAGTATGTAATTTAAAATCCTACATTATTATTTCATTTGTTTGGGTTTTTTTTTCTGTTTTGTTTTTTGGGGCTTTTTTGGGTTTTTTTGTTTGTTTGTTTTCTTGTTTGTTTATTTTTTGTGTTTCATTTGTGTGGTATGTACCAAATTATGAGACTATCTTTAAGAAATACTGGTTGTCACCTTACTACATATTACTGAAGCCTGCATACTGGAGCACAACTATCTTAAGTATTGGCAACTAAAAACCTTTTGGAAGTAATTTTAAAGTTTGAAGTGTTTCCTATGACTACATAGCCTTTTTTTTTTAATCCAAAAAAGAGCAATCTTTTTTTCAGAATTATCCACATCTTCTTCGTGATTACTGTAGTTTTCACAGCTTTTATATAATGATCAATACTGTTTTTAAGGCTGTTTTCTTAGCAGCAACTTAGGCTAATAGAAACTCACCCATGCTAAAGATGTTAATAGGAAAGGGAATGTTTATTTTAGATATTCACATAAAAGTTCAGCTGTATAGATGAATGAAAGTTACTAGATTTCCAGTGATGGCAATGCATGATGACTCAAATGTCACGCATCTATTCTCTCTACCAGTAACTCTACAAGTAATTCTGGTAAAATGAAACATGAGTCGCTCCTCCTCTGACCGCAAAACCCAATTAAGAAATTAAACAAATAATCCTTCCCTAGGTTTGAAATAAAATGCATTCTGTTCTTAAAAAATAAAAAGGGAAAAAAAAAACTTTACTGAACTTATTATTGAACTCTGAAATATGAGAGGTGCACCTTTATGCAATACTCACAGACAAATTTTAACCAGATATTTTACATTTTGGGGAATTTTTTGAACGAGCAAACATCCAAATATTGCAGTTAACTTATGCAAAGAAAGACAGGGAAGGGTTCTCACATTGTGTTATTTTAGTGTTATTTCAGCTTTCAGAACTCAGTGATGGATCACTGAAAAATAAATGCCAGAGATATTTTTATTTTTCATCCAATTTCTCCAGTCCTGAAATGTGCTTAGATTGCAAGTCTTTTGAGGTGTGAGTCATATTTTCAGTCTTGTGTGTGCTTAATGTTGTTGTGCATAGGAAGCAGAATTATTAGTAGCACTTAATATTCTGAATATTCATGCAAATTAGTATATCAATAGCCACTAGCTTACTTTGCCAGGGTTTTTTAAGGTGGCAGATATCAGTAAGTACTCTTAAAACTATTCAATTCATAATCCTTGAAATACAAAATAATTTTTCACAGTCTCCATAATTATTATTATGCTATTAATAGTGCATTAATTTCTAAAAAGATTAAGATGATTTACAGGAATACTGCCAAAACGTTTTGCAAGCCAGTATGAAGCATTACACTTGTATCTTCTGTCAGTAAGTTCTGCCACAATAAGACAAGATTCAGAGACTAATCACAGAATTATCTTTCTCTCATATTTTACTGCAAAGTTTTTTGCTGCAGTTCAATTATCAACTTTTGAAGGAGCACTTGCAGACAACATCCTTTGGAGTACTTTTAAAGATTAGTCACTTATTGGTATAGAAAAAACAGTTTAATACCTTTGAATCCTTTAATTTACTGTCTAATTCCATGGTCCAAATAGATGCTGTTGCTGAGCAACAACATACCTTAAGCAGCAGAAAGATATTGTATGATATAATTTCCTGCCAATCTTCTCTTATTGAAATAACCTAAGATGCTTATTGTAAGCCTTATTTTTAATAATTTTTTGGGATGAATTTTTTAGTTTGTTGGTGAGGTTTTCTGTGAAAATTTTTTTCAGACAATAGGCATAATGCCTGCTATAAAACTAAGCCAAAATTTGCATACACAATAGTGCAATAAAGGCTGGACCTGTTAGCCCATAGTGATTTTTTAGGGATAATAATTTCAGCATTAAAAATTTTAACTGCACAGTAGAAATTACACAGTAGCAAACATGTCTCAAAAGCATTCACAGAGCAGGTGTAATGAGGTCCATTTAGAGGAAAAAAAATATCAGTAGTTCCTTTTTTCTGTTCCAAGAAATGCAGCAGTGCTTTAGTAGACAAGTGGACTTCCTTAGAATAAAATTGCCCTTAAAAATTAAAGTGGGAAGAACAATGAAAAGAGGAATATATGGAGTAATAATGTCCTCCAGATCACTGTTCTTCCTTTGTAATTTTATGAGTGAGGTTAATGAAATGAAGCCAAGTGACAAGGTTAATAAAAGCAATCATATTGATAAGTTTAAAGGAAAGACTCTCACCCTTAGCAAAATTTGTTTAAAATGTTTTTGCTCAACATAGTTAATATCCTAAGTTAAATTAAAAAAAAAAATGCCCCATAACAAAAACTGGTCATCAAACAAGTTCTCTGCAACTTATCCACAAGCTGAAATAAAGCTACCAAGGTCCTTCTCCTGGTTCCATAACTCACTGAAGAACAGACCACCAAGAGCTGCCCTCTTCCATACCACAGTGCAGAAAATAGTTGAATGTATGCAATTTAGAGGAGTAGAAATGTTTCAAAGCATGTACTAAATCATACAAAGAAAACCCTTCCCCCACCCCCAAAAAAACCCCCAAAAACCTAGGGGGAAAAAACAAAATCAATCAATCAATCAATCAATCAAACAAACAAACAAACAAACAATAAAAAGTCAAAGTATTTTCCACAATATTCAATACCTAAGTTTGCACTGTAAAAATCTTTTTCTTGTGGCCCGTGTCAATGATTGAGAAATACCAGAACACTTGGAGCAATAAATTTTGTCAGAATGGCAAGCCTAAGGATCCAATCTCTATTTATCAGATGATAAAAATATGTAAGAATAGCAAAAATAATAATAAAATGCAGAACTTGTAGTTTAATAAAATAGTTTCCTTATTTTTCTCTCAAAATTACTGATTCTTCTCACACATCAACAGTGAATTGATAAATGTAAGAAAATAATTATGTATAACCTTGTGCAATGCAAGTATATCAATAACTATCCCTAAAAACGGATTCCATAATTTAAGTTTTATTAAAACATACTATCTAGACTTTTGTACCGAAAGCACTGCTATTTCAAAGCTATTTGGCATGCTTTTATTATGTAAATTAAATGAGGTTGATAATTGTAAACAACATGAAATGCCAGATTACATCTATATTGTTTTGTATTATATTAAAATAATATAATACTGCATTGTGCAGTCTTGCATATTGCCCCAAGAAGCATGCCAACCATACATGAAATTACAGATTGCAGTATGGGGGAGAGACCATAGCTTCACTAAGGACAAGATTTAGTATACTTTGCATATCAAAATTACCTTTATACGCAATCTAAATCTCTAGTAGAACCACTTGATGATTCCACAATCAAAAGCTTATTAGTCACAGGATTCCCCTCCCAGTTTTAATCATAATTGACATGGAGTGGTGCAAGCTACCTTGGAGAGTTTACAAGACTGGGAAGCACAAAACTGGGGAGAAGAGGACGATAAAGAGAGGTGGACTCTGCCTGCCAGGAAATAATCCCCATTTGAAGTAGCATAGCACTGATCATGCTGTGTTGTACAAACAGAAATGTTAGGGAACAGAAATAGTATGCATCTAGTCTCTCACCCACACATCTCTCCTCAACTAAAATGGTAGGATAATAGTGTCTTGTGCTTTCATATGTTTTTGTAACTATCAATTTAGATGTGCAAGATGAAAGATGTACAAATGCTTGTGTTTTATTCACACACCAGTAATACCTCCCACTCCAAAATGAGTGAATTCTCCACAGCTGGCATAAACAAAAAAGATATACCAGGCAGATACAAGGAAAGGTTAGAAAAAAGTTTTTCTTATAGCACAGCATGCTTCTGGATGCATCTGGGATTGTTTAGATTTATATTACCTTAGAGAGTCCTGTGTAACGGTTCCTGCTACAAGGAACAATTCTCATCTCAAATCATATCAGAAATATGAAAGAATCCCATGAACATCAGCTCTGTATTTCTGCCTGTGGGTTGCTTCAATTAAGTTAATTACTTTAGACCTAACCTATAATCAGATGTTAGGATTTGTCCTTTGAAAGAGAATTTATCAGGAGGAAGTGCACACCCCTTAGATTGCGATTGCAGGGTATGTCAGATAAGAGGGTAAGCATGAGTCATTTTTTTTCCTCTCCTCTTATCCCTTCATTTTGACACTGTATTAAATCCTGCTGGCAATCCCTCTGCAACATTTTCCAAATTGACTTATTCTGCTCTCTTCCCAAAGAAAAAGAGGAACTTTTGACCTTGACCTTGATTTCCAAAAACATGCGTTCAAATATAAACAAAATCAATTTTACCTGGTGTGTCACTTTGTCCATGTAGGGCAGCTTGAAGACATCACCAAATCCCTTTTGTATCGTTTACCAGCATCAGACTGAGGAGGTATAACTTCTAAAGTTGGGTTTCTATATTTTCTATCTTGGAAAAAATCCAGATCCAACTTCCACTCACAGGAAAACTGTGAGATGAAAATGTGCCTCATAGAAGCAAAAAATTAATTTTATATATATATGTGTGTGTGTGTGTGTGTGTGTATAGATAGCATGTATGTTTATCTATCTATCTATCTATCTATCTATAGGCATTCAAAACAGACTGTAGCAATCTTCCACAATAAATATATTGTTTTCACACTCATTATCTAGTATGGGCAGAACATTCAGCAGCAGGTGATATGACCTCAGTAAAGCAAAATTGGATTGAGGCTTTATTAACAGGATTTATTCCTATTACAGCAGTAAGCTCTTCCTTCCCCTTCCTACTGACATGTTTCTCTGTGTTGTTGTCAGCCCAAACCATACTGCAGTGATTGCAAATGCCTCGCTCCCCAAACACCATGAAAAAATAAACTCCCTTTCCCTCTCTGCTTCCCCCTCTGCTAAAGATTATGCTCGATCTGTTCCTGTGGATGTAATACCTAGCCTTTTACATATTGAATTAGAATAGCTTTGTTGATGTACCATGTGATATCAGTCTATGACATGATAAAATCAAGGACAATGAGGGTTGTTTGAAATATGTATTCAGTGTTGTTCCCCTTTCCTGGCCTTGGTTGCTTAATCTAGGGATTCATTTCTACCCAGGTTGTGGGGGGAACACGACAGGATAACTTCTCATAGCCTTTCACCCTCTTCTCCTTCTTTAGGTCTGCTACAACAGCTTTTGACAATTTTGAATTCACTTTGGATGTTAAAGAAAGCATGTCCTAGTTGATATGCTTGCTCTTTCTCCTCTGTACAGTCTACCCCACATTTAGAGTAAGGGCAGATGTTTGTAGGGACCAAACTCCAGCTGTGTGAAGAAATTATTTCCACCTTGATACCAGCTTGTCTCTTGTCTGTGGAAAGACTGACCAAGGATCTCCAGAAATTAAAAGAGGAAGTTAAAGACTGCCTGCACAAGGATGAATTGTTTCTGTCTTGGTGGGTTCATGACATCTCAGGTCATCAGGGAAGAGATGAAATATATAGATGAACTCATGCTTGAGGGGTGGACTTTACCATGGACACGATATCTCTGGTCCTGTGGTGACACAGCAGAAAGAATTGAGTCAGACAAAAGTACTATTGCAAAAATAGCCTTATAACACCTGGGCCAGAGATCAGGGTATTGAGTGGGTATATCATATTCCCTATAGTGCACAAGCCTCTGAGAAAGTTGAACAGTAAGCTTGTTCTAAACTTCATGCTTCAAACTATTGGCTGCCACTTGCTCTGAGAAGTGTGTCTGTTACTTTATCCAAGTTTGGTGTGACAGTCATGTTTTAAAGACCTTTACCACCTTTATACAGAATAAAGAGCACTGAGCTTTGTAACCTCTGCTTTTAAGAAAGCCAGTTGCTGTTTTATGAAATGAATCACTCTTTTCCCTTTCCTCTATCTGCTCTATCCTTTTGAGAATGGGAACAGAAATTGTACAGTTTCAAGATGTGAAACATGATAGATATAGTGGCATAATAATTACATTTTGTTCACAATCTCTTCTGAAAATTTGACATCAGTTTTGTCTCTTTTACTTGTCAAACTGAATAAATGTTTTCAGAGGATTTTCCTGGTCACTTCTGGATCTCTTTCGGGTCTGTATTTATGTGTGAAGGCTTGGTACTTTTCTCCCCTGCTATCTCATGTACCTTGCTTTGCATTCCCTTTGTTTGATGATCCAAGAGACTGAACCTTGCCTGCAAGGTTTTGCAGTCAGTTTTAGTATTTACTGCTATTAGTCAGCATCACAGAATATAACAACTTTGCCCACTCACCTATTTCATGACTGTGAATCTGTTCAGTAGAGAAAATTCCTGTATATGTCTTGAAATGCATTTGCTAAATACATCAGACAAATTTTCTTTTAAAGATTTTGCAAATCATTCAGTTTACTCTGGAAGTTGAAACTAAAAAAAATCACATTTGAAATTAGTTGGAATTTAAAGCAAGAAGTCATTAAACCAAATTGTGGGAAATTTCTAATCAAAAAGAATCACAAAGGCTATTGTTGGACTATTTCTATCACTAAAAATTTGAAAATTAAGAGTGAAAGGTGATTAATTTGGGAGAGATTTTTTTTTAAAGTACTATAATTTATTTCAGGCGAAGATTAATTTTAGAGCTTGAATTATTCCAGAAGTCAAACCATATGTCTTTGGCCTAGATCCTTTAATTCTATGCCTATAAACACAGCTTTTCCAACATTTAACAAGGCATGGTTGACTCCTGGACCAGCAGACTGGAGGATAGTCATCATAAAAATTGCATGGAAAAATATTGGTTAGAGACCTATTGCAGCATACCATAATAAAAATGCAACTAAAAATTGAATTGCATCATGGATTCTTGCAATATCTTGGAAACCTGAAAAATTGTGGTGATTGTTTGCCTGAATAGGTCTGCATGCTTTTCACATGCTTTCCCTTAACAGCCAATCTTAATTTTTAGTAACAAATTTATTAATAGTGATCTAGGTCTGTTGTTCCACAAGCCAATAGAAATTTACATTTCACTTTCTTTTCTACTTTTAAGAAGTTACACACAAAAAAATGCCAGATAACCAAAATGAGATTAGGGAGAGGAATCTCATTGCAAATAAGACCCAAAACACTCAGTAGCTTAAAGAATTTATGAAATAATTCAAACAGAAAAAGAATCTGATATTTTTGTATGTTCAAGGGGAGAAAAGGAATTTAGGTATATGATTAAAATACTTTTGTTTTCTTCCTAAGTGGCTTCAAATTTTTTCTTGTATTTCTGGCCCTGAATATATATATACACCAATAAAATAATTTTACTCTACTTAATTCTGGCATTATTAGCTATTTGATACTCAGATCTGGATATCTTAAAAGCCTAAAATAATATGGTAAAAAATTACCTAATAAACTGGCAAGATATCTGTGAAAGACTCCAACATACACTCATAGCCCTGACCAAAAAAATTCCTCTATAAAAAGTATTCTCTTGAGGGCACTATCCATTTTTTTTTTTTAAATCTGTGATCCTGTCTTTTCTTTTCTCTCATTCACTACAGAGTCTATATTTATTATCTGTTGCTATCTAACTTAGATTGCAAGCTCCTTAGGGCAAGGACCTTGTCTTCTTACTTGTCTGTAATGTACCATGAACACCTCCAGCACTAAATAAATAATAAGCTCTGCAAACTCCATTTAGTATCCATTTCAATTTGTGGTGAAGGCTCACCATGTTTGCAGAGTGTAAGGTTCATTTCTTCCTTTTAATGGTTGGTGCTGGGCAAGCATAAATATTAATCCATAGTTTTCTGGCTTCTTCTGGAGCAAACTTGCTTATTAAAGGTCCTGCTGACAGTGACCCTAGGCCAATCTAGTCAAATCCAAGTCTTCATGGTTAAGATTTTCTTGCAGTTAAAATTTACTGCCCAGGTTTCTTTACTTAGACTTCTTGGTCCTTTATAGTCATCTCTTACTAACACAGCTTCAAGTTTGCATAACCAAAATATCTTTCTGAAATCTCTGATAGTCTATAAAGAATCTAGAAAGGACTGTTCAAATGAGAAAATAAAACTCATCAGGTTGGGTTGATCTGTTTTTTAGCAGGCCTTTCCTTGTAGAGAAAAAAAATTAAAAAATCATGTCTTCTGACCACTTAGGAAATTCTTCCTTTATTAAGCTGCAACTTTCCTGCTTCCAAGGAAAATTTTTAAAATAAAAAAAAGTAGTTAGAAAACAGCATTGACTAATTTACCTGACTTGGAAAATTGCCATTGTATGAGATGTGCCATATTCTGCTAATCATGTTCTCTAACAATTTCTTCTAAACCTGAATATAAACCTTGCCAAACTACCATAACATCTTCAAGCAAAACAAAAACTGCCATGAGCTCTCACTTATACACTCTGTTCCATTTGAATTTTGGGGTTTTTCACAGGTTGGAAACAGGGAGTGAAGAAGGAGGACTTCAGTTTCTCCGGCTAAGATGAGCTGGGTCACATCAGATTCAATGTAAAGTGGCAGTCCTTTCAAGCTGCATGCCAAGGACATTCCGTGTCCTCAGTTGTTCCAACGGTGCACATAGGATGCTCTAGGCACTTTGATTACTGCCACAGCTCACAATTGCAGGTGGGAGGATATGCTGGAATGAAGACAATCTCTGTTTCAGCCTGCTTCCAATTTTTCATGCTGGATGAAATGTTGTGATCTTTCCTCAATAGATATTCAAAGTGAATATTTCGGGAATTTCTGAATTATGAAAATAATAAATCCAACATTTATCATTTTTGTCCCTGTCTCGGTTTAAGAGACAGGTATTTGCCAAGGAGAGGGATGAGCCCCTTTCCCTGTAATCCGCTCCTTTTTAATCACTATAATTTGAAATCAGA
>VXBI01002508.1:342497-368682 GCA_013397375.1 Toxostoma redivivum
TAACTTGTAGCCTGGAGTGATTAGCATAAGAATAGGGGAAAATTCCACAGAAAATAAAAGAAATTATTCAACCCCCAACAGTCCCCTATTTCAAACTGGAAGAAATAGACTTCCAGAATACATGAGAAAGAAGCTAGCCTGTGGCATTTAGCTAAGTATTGTTCATATTTTCTACATATTCAATTTTAACTAAGAGAAGGGGTGCTTTAAGCAAGAGCAGCACAGCAACGCGGTGGAAATAGTTACTGAGCAGAGCACAAAAGCTTCAAGCATGTGTTGGAAAATCCTTGCCTTTTAAGAACACAGTCTTATTCCTTCCCACAGCTGAGTTGTCCTTGCAATTTTCCTCTATCAGTTTCTACAAGTATCATAATTTCACAACATCAAATCTTTTTGGTCAAAGCCAAAGTAAGACTGCTTACGAGTATTTAAGAAATGTCACAAAGAGCCCTAACAGCAACTAGGTAATGTGGTATTAATAGACTATAACATAATAATTCCTTTTGCTATATGCTTATGGATTTTGAAACGTAGGATTGTATTAATAGCCTCTACTATATAATAGGTAAAGCAAAAATCATGCACATTTACACAGAGTGGCAGGCTTTAATGAATGCAGTCTGTCACTGCTGAGGGATGAGGAAGTAGGAGATTGTTTCAAACCCACAGATACCTTAAGGAAAGAGAGCTCAGTCACTTACTAAGCTCAAGCAATTTGTTATTTTAGAAACTACCTCATAAAATGGCAAGATTAAATTATTTAGTCAGTGTTGTCAAGTTTGCTTGTGTCATGAAAACACTGGGAATATAAAAGCTCTCAATGACCTGTTTATCAGATGGTTTGTCACTTGATACATGGCAGCTGAGGTAACCAGCGTGGTTTTTTTTTCCCATTTTGCTGTAAGAACACTAATTATTGCATTGATGTAATGAATCAAGGACAGTCAACATGTAAATGTTAGTTGAAAAAGTTTATATGGATTTGGTAGTTACATCTTATTTATTCCCTTAGTCATTATGGGGTAACATACAACAACAGCCATATGGCACTCAGTGAATAGTCAATGGAGTTTAAGATCCCTTTTCCTATAATCTTTTAAAATAGAAAATATTGCTCCCAGAAGCTCAACAACCATAACATAACTCATAGTGTCAAGATGGTAGGCAAAGACCATCATGATAGAGATGGAGAAGTATCTTGGCATGCTCCCACCACTACTGTGGATAATCTTTATAAAAGCTAATACAATCTATTAATTTGCCAAGCACTCAGCATATGGCTTCAGCAGAGCTATAGTGAATTCACAGAAATCCAGTACCCTATAAAGGGAAAAGCACAGAGCTTCTGCAGAGAAAATCTTCCATATAGTGACACTATTGCAAACCATGAGTGAGTTTCTCAATGAGGCTCAATTTTCGAATGTCTCAGGCCTTGGATTTCTCTCTCAGTATTTCATGATTCGGGGAAAGAAAGTTTATATCTCTCTACCTAGTTATTAATTTTTAGGTTTGTTCAGAATGTATTATGGAATCTGGAAAAAGGTCCAAATTTTCTGCAGCTTCCTATTCAGATATACTAGCTAAAATCATAAAAAAACTTGCAGTTTTCTATGCAGAAAACAGTAAAGAATTGTCTTTTCCCCTTACCCATCCTCTTTTTCTCTCCCCTAAAAGAGGAGAAAGAGTCTACCTCTTCCAGCATCATAAAACCCCAAAGAATTGCACATAGAACTGGGAAATCAAATGTGGGTTTGTCTATGAGGATTTTCAAGTCCCATGGCAGCCTGAACTCCTGCCATTGCAGGACACCTTTGGAACTCCCTCGACCTTGCCGGGAGCTTGGAGCCATTTTACAGCACTCTAAAGAGACATTGGTACATATCTGTGGGGAAATAAAGACAACAATGTCTAGGTAGACAGTGTGGAGAGTTTACAGATCCAGTTGCCCAATATATCAAGAAAGCAATATTTGAAAAATAAATTAAACTCTTCTGCTCCGGTCTCTTTTATCAATCAGCAAAATTATGTCATATTCATGTTTTATGTAACTAAATTACTTGGATCTGCATCAGTGTCTGTCATGTTTTTCCTATTCCTGCAGAATGGTTTCCATAGGCCATCTAGGGAATATCTGCTGTGTGTTCAGATATGAGAATGTGATGCTGGTTTTACATTATATATTTGGTCCAAATTAGCCAAGGGCCACTTTTGTTTCAGCCTTCTTCAGGAACCAATAATCCATGCAGAAGATTTTGTGAGCAGCCTACCACTGAGGATAAACTGGTTGTACTCAAACTCAAATAAATCTTAAAATGGGAAGTGACATATAGGATATATATTTATAGTGACATATGATTTGCTGAAATATTTAAGGGGTTGAAACAAAATAACTTTTTTTTTTACAAAGAAAAATAATAATCTATTCTCAAATGAGGATTTTTCTAATACTGTAATTACTGTAAATACTAGATATGCAAAAACAACTATGAAATAATGAAATGCTGAGGTAGAAATTAAATTTCTTTCCTAGAATGAAAAATCTTGGAATATAAAGTTGTAATAAACATTTTTGTGCGTGAAAGATCAAATTGTAACTATCATCTTTTCTGATATTTATCTTTTATTTAGGCTGCATTAAAAAATTATTTAGACTCACACATATACAGGCATACATATATATTCAAACACTAATTTTACTATGTTGGATGACTTGCAGACAATGTAATAAAATCCAAGCTTGATCTATATTTAGTTTCTAAATATTGAAAGATCTTGTTAAAAAGCAATTTTCTTATGCCTTCCTTTCTCTCCTACAACCAAAAATACCTTCCTGTTTAGGCAGGAAGGTGCAGGTGAATAAACATCTATGTTTTGCTAGAAACATTGATTTTTTTTTTTGCCCTTAAATAAACGTAAATACAATGGCATAGTGCTAGATTATGCCTGGAATGAGAATGATGGATTTCTTAGTCCTTACCTTACAACCAAAAACTGCGTTGTAGTGTCTCCAGACTCCAGATTTTTAAGATACACTTTTAAATACTATTCCTTTTTAAATTTTTTTTTATTTTATTTTTTTTAGCTTCTTATTTTTACTGCACTAACCACAGAAGTCAGAGCTTTTTTATGTTGTTTATATGGACTAGAATGTTGTGTTTCCAATTATGTTTCCTTCAAACATTATTTTACTTCTCAGGTATAGATTTCCTTTCTCTGCAGGAATAGAAACTTGCCTGTTATGGATAAGATTAAAAATAAGGAGAAAAATATACTAATAAGACTTACCAGGGATCAAAATTAAATATAATATTAAATCTTTAAAACATCTATAAATGTTACATCTCCTCCTTTTAAATCCTTTGATAGGATGTGGTACATGCTAGAGCTGAAAGTGATTTCACTTGCAAGTGTTTTTAGGAAACAGGTTATTTATCACAGTAAAGAAACTGATGAACACCTGGAGTATTCAGACTACTCCTTCAGTCATAATGGACAGGGTGTTAAGAGGAGTTTCTCCTCATCTTAGAGATGGCAATGCAGCAAAAAGTATAATAAAACTGGCACAAGCCAAACTTTACTGTATCAACAGCTTCAGTACTCAGAATTTCAAAATGCAGATGGTTCTAACCAAAATCAAAGCAGCCCTAACATTTCTGACTATTCACATCCAGACTGCTTATCTTGAGTCTTAGAAGTAGCTTAACTTATTTTTAAGAGACTGTGACTAGCCACAGAAGCAACATTTTCAGCTAATGCATAATATATGCTACAGGAATCCAGAAAGTTATTCTGAGTGTAAGAAAATCCAAAAAGAACTCAACTTCCCACACAAATAGAAAAGAGCAAAGAGAGAGGATGCATGAATAATTAAAAAGAAAATGCTTGTGGGGTAAGCAGTTATATTATTTTTTATAATAAAGCTGAAATTTCTAATCATATTAAAATTATTTAAATATGTATAAAACTTGTGCGTCGAATTACCACTTCATTTCAAACTACTTCTGTTTCCATTTTTTAGCCAAAATTGCTCTAACACATCAAGTTATATCTATGTTACTTTTTAAGAAAGAAATCAATAAAATGATAGCTAAAAAGGCAAATTATCCAGCCAGCTATATAAACCACTACCCTATTTAAGTGATTATTTAAGATGTTGCATAGAAAATTTGGCTCATAAATGATTTGGTGAATTATTTACATGGAGACAGGTTTCTTCTCTAAGAAACTCAAGCATTGGTAATCAAGTGCAGGGAGGAACACAGAAGCCTAGAGGAGTTAAAGCACTAAAAAGTATTGAGCAAAGAGTAC
This sequence comes from Toxostoma redivivum, assembly GCA_013397375.1. Taxonomy (NCBI): domain Eukaryota; kingdom Metazoa; phylum Chordata; class Aves; order Passeriformes; family Mimidae; genus Toxostoma; species Toxostoma redivivum. The sequence continues at coordinate 346,806 of VXBI01002508.1, forward strand.
ATATTGAATAACACAGACTTAAAGAAAAAGTAGAATCAAATATTTTATTTCGGCGCCTCAGTGTTATGGCCTCATACCAAATGCTTTGTTGTCCTAGTGCTTAGTCCAATAATAAAAAACTCCATTGTAAGAGTTCAAAGTGATGACTAAAAGATTCATACAGGAAGGAGATCTATGCATCTGTAGGGATTTCATAGCTAGCATATTGCATTGAAGAGCCTTCCAAGGTGTCTTGGTTTGAAAGACAGGTATTTGCTAAGGAGAGACAAGAACCCCTTTCCTGAGATGGAGAGTGCAACCCCTCTCCCTTCCAATTATTATAATTTGAAATCAGACGCTTTCAGGCAGAAGATATGGGGATAGGAATAACAGTTCTTTACTAATATATGGTTTTAAGTAGGCCATTGTGCTGTTCAACTTTCCCTGCAGCTGGTGCAGGGTAGGAAATATGGTACACCCACTCAATGCCCAGGTGTTTATAAGGCTGTTCTTGAAATGAGTCCCATTGTCTGACTCAATTCTCTCAGGGGTACCATGCCTCCACAAGACTTTTTTCTCCAGGCTCAAGATGGTGTTCTGAGCAGTGACATGAGGCACAGGGTAGGTCTCCAACCATCCTGTGGTGGCTTCCACCATGGTCAGCACATAGCGCTTGCCTTGGCGGGTTTGAGGCAGTGTGATGTAGTCAATCTGCCAGGCCTCTCCATACTTATATTTGGACCATCGCCCCCCATACCAGAGGGGCTTTACCCGCTTGGCCTGCTTGATGGCAGCACACGTCTCACATTCATGGATAACCTGAGAAATACTGTTTATGGTTAAATCCACCCCTCGGTCTCGTGCCCACTTATAGGTGGCGTCTCTGCCCTGATGACCTGAGGCATCATGGGCCCATCGGGCCAGGAACAACTCTCCCTTGTGTTGCCAATCTAAATCTATCTTTGACACCTCTATCTGAGCAGCCTGATCTACCTGCTCATTGTGTCGGTGTTCTTCATTAGCCCGGCTCTTGGGGACATGGGCATCTACATGACGGACTTTTACAGGCAGTTTCTCTATCCGTGTGGCAATGTCTTTCCACTCCTCAGCAGCCCAGATTGGTTTNTGGCGGGGCCGCTCCTCCTCACGGTGTGGCCGTGCTGCTCGGCAGCAGGCAGCAGGAGGGAGCGGGAAGGCAGCAGGGCGAGGTCCAACAGCAGGGAATGTGGCTCCTGGCGTTGGGATTGCGGGGAGGATGCCAGGCAGGAGTCCCGGCCATCTTCCTCCAACTCCACGTGCAAGCGAGCCAGAGCTCCCAGCCCGAGTGCCCACCCCTGTCCCCACCCTTCCTTTTCCTGGTTCCCTTTGTCCCCCTCACCTTCCTGCGAGAGAAAACTATGACAAAGATGTAGCCACAAATACTTAGCATAACAATGGAAAAATTCCACAGAAAGAAATGGGGAATGATTCAATCCTCAACACAAGGGAAATCCAGCTCATCTTTGTGTGTGGTTACACACTTGTATTGTTCCTTGATAGCTGTCAACCAGGCGGGAAAATACATCGGACCTTTGCCTCTTACCTTGAGTTAATTTTCAGGAAATAAATATTATCCTCATGGTTCTACACCCATGACAGAGAACTTTGCAGAACTATCATCAGATAAAATCAAAAATTTAAAAATTCATTAATAGTGATCAGCTACAATTCCAGAACGAATCCCTTTTCTCCCAAAGTGTAAAACATTCTCACAGACATCCAGCTCTGTGTTGAGCAGTGCGATGACACATCAGCTTAACATATGGAAAATATAACAAGCGTAGGGAAATTTTTTTGCCTTGTTTTCTAGTTTCTCTTTACCTGCATTTTAATGGAATTATAGAATTGATTCTTACATGGAGTAAGTAGCTTCTTATTAATGCAGAAACATTATCCTAGGATAGGATTTGCCTCTGTACTCTGTACAGTATAAGCTTAGAGTTGACTACTATGTAGCTGTGAAAGGGATAATAAAATGAAAATTAATAAAATAAAAATTATTAATTATGGATTTTATTCTTCAATTAGTCCAACAGTTTATTGCAGAGCAGGGTACCTTAGTGGAGATTAGTGGAGAACCCTTCCTCCATGCATTATTCTAGAGGAGTTTTTCTGAAAACTTATGAGCAAAGATTCCATACCACAGATCATACCACTTCTGACTTTTAAAATATATTATAAAAACTAGTATGCTTTAAAATTCCCAGAGGATGTGAAATCAAATTAACTTGGAGTCAAAGGAACCCCTAAAAAAATTTGTGCTTTATTATCTGGAAGTCAAAGTTCATAAAATGAAGCTAATCTTATAAAATTAATGAAGAGGAGCATTATTAGAGTACAAAGGTAAAAAGTTTCCAAAATATAAACCACTGAGCTAGAAATGTGTCTCTTTTAAATTTTTAATAGTTGATATAAACTGCTTAGTGTAGTTTACAGTGGGTGAGAATTATTCTTGAGAAGGAGTGATGCATTTCTCACCATCCTCCCTGAAGTGATAATTACTGTTTCAGAACAAAAATGGAGAGCAAAAAAAACCATCAGAACAATAATTATGCTTCAGACATAAACACTCAGAACTAAGACAGACAACAAAATACTGGACTAGAAAGAAGAATTTCTGCATTTCTCAGATTTAAAACCTGCCATCTATTTATATGACTATAGCACATTAGGTCACTTCAATGGCTGTTTCTCCTTCATACTTTGTCTTAGATACTTGTTTGAGGAATATTAGCTGTGGAGCAGCTTTTATAATACACAAATATAGCTAGAAAATAAGAAAGAAAAAGAAAAGATACCCCATCACTCCTTTAAAAAAGAAAAGCCATTTGTATTAACCCTGTAAAGAACAAAAGAGGATGCTAAAAATAATTTATTTATTAACTCCTTTTGATTTTCAAACCACTAGGCTCAAAACACAATATCTGGACTTCAGTTTTTGTCACTTCAGGAGCCCTTGTCCCAGATGAAAGGGATTTAGTCTAGCAGTCAAATAGAAGAGCAATTCCATATATGACAAAAATATTCCCTCTGGTGTCATACTCTGTCTGCTGCTCATTATTTCCCTTGGGTTTTTAAATATGAAGGTTTGCGGGTTGGGTGTTTTGATTTGGGGTTTTTTGTCTGGTTTTTGTTTGTTTGTTTGTTTGTTTTTTAAGTATAAAATGCAAACTTAGTGGATAGAGCTAGAAATTGAGGCAAAATTTACTGGCAAATTTTGTCTGGATCTTGCCTAAAATCTGAGCATATGAGACCTCTTATAGATGTGTACAATATCCCTTTATAGCAATACTTATTGCTTTCACCATCCCCCTGTCCTCTATAGATGCTGAGCTTCTGTAGTTGGTGTATTGTGCTGGCACCTTTCCCAGGCATGTGTACTGCATGAAGGACTTGGGAGCAGAGGTATGTGCAGTGCATCTGCTCCCTAGAATAAGACATCAGCATCCATTGGAGGAGTGATGAAGAACTCTGAGCTGGAGAGCAGAGACTGAGACAAATGCTGCCAGAGGAGACATTTTCACAAATGTGTCTTTTTCATCCCATGCCACAGCCTTTTTGTGTTGGCTTGTTTCGAAAAAAAATTCTGCAACCATCACATGAGTTCTCAGCTTCGGCATGGGGAAAAGTCCTTTACCAGCTGCTCAGAATCTGCTGAGAAATGATCTGGAGACCTGAGTGGCACCAATATGTCACTGTCATGGGGGTATGACAAATAGTGACCTAAAATATGACATTAAAGTAGATATATACCAAAAAATCTGCAAAGTAGAAGGAGGAGTTTTGCAGGAAGTTGCAATTAGTTTTCAGGGTTGTTCTTTTTGATTATTTATGTCTTCAACCAACTTGCAAAGGGACAATCTGTTCCTGAAACAGTGGCTAAACACGGGGAAAGTACTTCGCAGGGCCAGAACATTCTTGAAGATTCCAAGAACACTCAGAGTTTTCCATCAAATTCTACCTCTAGACAGAGCAGCAGAACTACCTTTTAGTCACAGGCCACCTATCTTCCTCTTTTCAAAGATTTTGGAGGTAGCTTTGCCTAAAGGTTTGTCATGGTTATGCTTTAACTTCACAATTCTTAAACATAAATATTGTTTCAATCTTAAAAGTTGAAGTAATTTTTGCTTACTATGAGCAGGACTTTATATCATACAGATAAAATAGATTAACACATTTTGAAAAAACAAATAAGCTTTTATCTGATATGGATGTTTTGCAAGCCTCTATGCAACATAGAAAGATTTACTGAGCAGGAGTCTCCCATTAATGAGACATTCTAATTAGTGACTTATACATGTGAAAAGTAGAAAAGGAGCTGAAGGAAGAAAAAAAAAATAGGTTCTGAGGACCTTTCTTCTTTTCAAATTTGTTTTCATGTTTCATCTTTCTTTGCAATAACACCAAGAGTTTCCTAACTTGGCAGTACTTGGGATAATTAATACTGATCACCACAGTGATTATTATCGTCTAAGTAGTGATATAACTGGCAGAGTAGAAATAGCTAGATACACAATTTTTCAAATGCTCTCACATAAACTCTTTAAGAGTTCTACTTTACTCACCTCCAGCTTGGCCATGAACTGTTTTCTATTCTCAGAATCACTGAAGTGTGCAACTAAAAGACTACTGTTGTTACAATAATGAGGAAGTTACTCTCATGAGATTAAACTCTGATTAAAGGAATATCTTTCTTCTTGCTTTGAAGATTTTGTTCTTCACTGGTGCTAAGTCAGATGGCTGATAACATCATACATGCATACTTACAGAGAAAGTTTATGTCCAATGTCCACTGTTAAAATCCAGTCAGGTTTTTGAGACATACACAAAGAAAGACATCAAGTGCATGCAAATATACGTTACAAATGGCTTATCTGAGTAGCTTTCCTGTGACTACAATATGCAGTAAAATATCTTTGCTGATCCTTAGCTTTCCAAAATTTCAAGAATAAAGACCACTTCCTATAAAATTAATTTTTTGCTTAACAAAGGAGTGTTTGAATTTGCCCTCCCCAGACCTGAAGGTACAGATTCCACCAAGATTTTGCACACTGCATTTAATACATCCTTATAATGGCATGGAGTATTTGAACATGGTCTGTTAAGAGAAATTAAAGGCAGTGACCTGAAGTGTATGTTTTCAAGAAGTTATAGAGTTATGGCAGATTGGTTCACACAAATCTCATTCCCTAAAGTACATTCCAGGAACTTTGAACACAGAAAGCAGCTTTTTTGAAATATAAACAGTAGTAGCAATAACATTTTGTATATAGTTGTCAAGTTAAGGTTTGTTACAGTTATTAAGTCTTTCAGCTCCATGAAGTCCAAAGAAAATATAGTGTGCCAATAATAAAGCAATTGTTTGACATAATACTGGACATACAATCCTGGGTTCTTATTAATTCATTATAAGTCTTTGTGTACTGTAAACATATTGCATTCCTCCATTGGAGGAGCATCATTTTTGCACTGGACATCTAAAACTTCAGAGGGACTCGAAATTACAACTCTTTTTTTCAGACTATGAGTACTCCTACAGCATCATTTTATTAAATAATTCATTATACCTTACCAACTCAAGCTTGAGACTGGCCTTTGTCTTCTGACACAATTATTTTCTCAAGTCACTACTTTTCCTGACTTTCCTCACAGTAAAATGCAACACAAAGCAAGATTACTTGCAATTTTAGTCAAATGCCAAAATTAATAATTTTATGTTATTCTTGGTTCCACAGGACAGTCACAATTTAATCACAGGCTGATGGTCAGGGTTTTTACTTTTAAAAATATGTTTTAAATTAAATTACATAAAGTATGCCAGGAGTAGAACAGGCATAGCTGCTTTAGAGGATTTCCAATCCTATGCTTAAACTGTGAAAAAAACAAAAGATAAAAATTCAAGAATTTTTTCATCTGCCTCCATGTGTATAAGATCTGGGTGGTAAGTGTTTTTGAATACATAAGTATTGGTGAATAAATTTGGCAAGTACAAGACTAAAGTAGAAGTGTCAAAAAAGTTTTGTTAAAATAATGTAAACATAGATTGATAGATCTATTATGATATTTTAGGACTTGAAAGTTTATATAACAACTTAGAGGCATCTCAGTAACATAATATATATTCTACAACATTATTGTGTGTGTGTGTGTGTGTGTGTGTGTATGTGCTGGACATACTCTTTGGGAAAGAAAGGAATTGTAACAGCAGAAGAGATAAAAGCTAAACCCTCCTCCCTTTCACCACGGGGAATCTAATGCTAATGGAATATCAAAGTTGAAATCTATCTATTGGACCCGAGGAAATAATTTTCCTGTAAAGATATGCCAGAAATAAACTTATCTCCAGAGACAGTGAGAGAGAAAAGAAATCAGTATGGCAATTCTAAAAGATCATATTAAAGTAGGGAAAAACATAAGCAACAGAGAAGATCTTGCATTGTCAGTTACTCCCCAGCACTGGGTTCATCTATCTGTCTGCTATTAACTTGGCTTCAATTACCTGAATTAATCACTTTTCATCTCCACTGTGGTCCTCCTCATATCATTCAACTCCTCTAGCTCCACTGAGGGAAAACCTGATGCAAAGATTGCTCCACTTCCCAAGTGCAAACCCAAAAAAACCCCAGACTCATCAAATTTTCCTAGTCCTCACAGGGCCTCCTTCCTCAGCTTCCTTTGCCCTACCCTGATTGATCAGGAATGAATTTGTGTGGCTGCAAGGCATCTGGGTTCATGTGTTAAGATTTTCTACCAAGGTGTCTGAAATTCAGGTTATTTCTCTCCAACAAAAGGAAGCCAAAATGATCTACTCTTAGTAGGAAATGAACTCTGTACTATCCTGAAAGGATCTGGCCATAACAGTAAGTTTGTCTGTTATAAAAAAAATACCTTTTTAACTTTGTTTCATATATTTATGAAGTGGGTGGTTGGTTAGGGTGGTTAGGAGAGTGCTGTTTGATAATGAATAGTTTCTTTCTGACACTTTAAAATTAAAAAAAATAAATTGCTGTAATGAAAAAAAAATTCTAAGTGGCATAGATTTAAACTGTGTTCACCTTTCATTATAAAAATTTTCCTGATATCCCAAGAGTTCAGGCATGCATAGAGTAAGAGAGGGGAGGTATTTGCCTCATAGCACTGTGCCTTACATCTCACACAACCTTTTAATTTCTCAGCTCTTTTGACTATGAGCTCACATAGTTTATGGCAGCTGGTACCTCTATGTCCAGAGGGCCATGAAATACTGTGAATAATCAGACACAAAAAAAGGAACATGGATATTCTTCTTCATGAATTATGCATACACTGCATACTTGACTCACCTGTAAAAAATCCAAAATAAATTTGTGGGACTCAAAGTGTGCATTTTTACAAAGAGAGCATTTAGTTAATTAGATTTAGGTTTGGAGTGCTCATTGTTTTCATAGACTCCCTCTCACTGCCAGTTTGCCTTTGTTCTATTACTGCTTTCTTCTTTTCAAACATTTTCCCATCATCCCATTAAGTCAAGACAATAAAGCTAGTTTCTTTGAACTAATATTAGTACAGTCCTGGGGAACTGTCTGACAAGAGATACTCTGACAGAAGCAGTCTCTGAAATCCACAATATGCCAGAACTTGCTCTCTTCTCTGCTCCATACATTCATCATGGGAGTGGAAAAGGAAGAATCCCCACCATCCCCTATTGATTTATTATTTCATATCTTACCTCTAGAGATTAAGACCAGAGTAAAACTATTTCATCAAGCATCTCAGATCATCTGTGAGCACAGAAAAGAAAATATATATATTCATCTATGCAATAAGGGCTAGTGGATTTAAGTCCTGCATTTTCTTTGTTTATTGACATAATTTTTTTCTGAGTAAGCAAAATTACCCAAATAGTAAATGTTCTTTTACACAAGTTACAGAATTTGGCCCAAAAGAATTAAACAAGCCTCCCAAATATGCATAAAACCAATATCATTTGTGACATAGCTTTTAGGAAAATATAAAATAGTAGAACCACTGTGATTGCTCCAAAATTGCAAGTGAGGGGAAAAAAACCACAGTACAACAGAAATCAGATGTATAAATGTTTTGTGCACCCAGAGAGGGAGCAGTCATGACCAATAAATACCTCTTTATCCTGTAATTCTGCTTCAAAGTTTTAAGTTGCTATCTAGGTTCTAGATATCCTAAGATTTTCCAGGTATTATATGTAATATTAGTGAATCAAACAACCTGCCACAATGACAGGTTAGAAATTATGGCAGAAAATCAGCAAAAGCAGCATATGTATTACATACATATAAAAACCTGAATTGAGTAGTGAATTTAGAGGTAAAACAGTTAACAAAAATGCCAAAATATGTTTGAGAACAGACACAAAGTCCTCAAGATAGAATTATGTGATGAGTTCTTGACCTACATTTCAAAAAGAGGAAAGGAAAATTGTAAAAAATGCAAATTAAGCAGCAGAAATTAGCTTTACCATTGTGCTTTGTGAAGAAAATGAAAATGCAATCTGTGGTATTGGAGGGATGGTGTAGATCAAAAATAAAGAGAACCAGCAAGGATTTGCAAAACTGTAGTGTAGGCTTCTTTTCCTTATAGTCTTGTACAACTTTTCTTCAAACATATGCTTAGTGCTGAACATCTAAAAGCTACCAAAAGCAGAATGCACATATTGCATGAAAGGAAAATGGAAAATAGTTCTAGGGACATAGCTGCATTTTTAAATATGCAGAGCCACTTACAGTTAGGAGAGGGCTTTTGAGTTAAGTTGGTGTTTCATGTATAAAGATATTAGAACAAATCATAAAAGTATTATAAAAATCTAATTAAAATATTTACCTGTGAAGCTTTAAATTAAACTTTATATAAATTTTATAACATTAAAACAGGCCTACTTCTGGCAAAATTAGTATGCATCTACCACATAGAATATGTAAGATTAAAAAACCTAAAGAAATACATCCAGATGGGTGTTTCTGTGTAACTACAATAATCAAAAGCTAGAGTAGACTATCATTTGCTATATTGCAACTAAAGAGATATAACATCAAAATATGGGGAAAGTTTATGATCTCAAACCCAAACCATCATTATTTATGCTGCAGTCTTTCTGTCTAATTAGCTCTTTTAAAATGATAATCTCTGTTTTTTTCCAGAAGGAAGTGTGGGGGCTTGAGCAATGATGTGGTACATCTTTGAAATCAGTTGAAAGAACATTCATTCTTTCAAAAAGGATGCTAAGTACTTTTGTACCATAAAATAGAAATTGTTACAAACTCATTTAGCAAAGCATGCAAATGTAACGGTGAAGCTGGGACACCATTTCTTATTTATATTCTGGTATCAGAAAGGAGAGGAGTGGAAAGACAACCCACTCACCTCACTTCAAAATCTGCAGCCTCCATAAGATAACAGGAAACAAATTTTCAGGGCAAAACTGTCCTCTTTCGTGTAGCACCCTATCCTCAGTGTCCCATCCAATTTATATCTTTGTATAGCAGGTGCGGCAAGAGTAATCAAGCTTAAATTATAAGTTTTCCAATGCTTATAATATATAATGTTTAAGTATATATCAACACACAGTGTGTTCACTCAAGTCATTCAGTCCTCAGGAAATCTGGGAACTGCACAGATGAAACATGGAGCAGGCTTGAGAGCAGTTGGAAGAAAGTTGATTGATTGAACCTTCAGTATCAAGTATTTGACTGATACTGTTACAGGATCCCTCCAGATGGGAATTTTGTCCTGATCTTGAAATTCCCCAAGGCAGCTCCTACTCTGTATCATCTGATTTGTCAGCTTAAATGTATTGACTGACATCCTGGATGGAGTGAGCAAAGTCTCCCCAAGTGGTTCAGGCTGCTGAAATGCTCACACTATTCAGAAATAGGATATTTGTAAGTAGTCAAGACAAAACGTTCCTAAAAACATGGTAATAGGGATCTGTTCTCGTTTGTGACTAAGATAATCAATCAATAGCAATGAATTACATATGTTCCTAGTGTAATTGAATACAACCATGGGCAGTTGGGTGTAAGAACTGAATAGAAGACCAGCAGAGCCATTTCTGAGCTCAGACCTGGTTACTCAGAGCTTAGTCCAGTCAGACCTCCAAGGAGAGGGACTGCACAGTCTCTAGTCAGCATGTCACACTGCCTTGTAGAGAAACTATTCTTCCTCATATGCAGCCTGAACCTCTCATTTCAGCTTTTTCAAGTCATCACTCTGAGCTGTGCAGAGCCTGGCTCCACCCCCTTGATACCTTCCCCACCAGCACTGCTGGGTTGCTGTCGGATTGTTCCCTCTTCCAGTTTGCAGCAACCCCTGTCCCTCGGCCTCTCCCTGTGGTGCAGACAATGCTGCAGGTGCATGAGTGCTGAGGGGAGGGAGATAATCACTGCCTTTGTCATCTGGCCATGCTCTTTTCTCTTTCAAGCCAAAGTTGTTGGTTACCTGTGGTGACTGAGGCTTAGCTCAGTGCCCAGCAAACCTCAGGGTTTTTCCCACAGGGCTGTCCCAGCCTCAACTTTCCTTAGCCAGTGCCATTTTAGGGGCTTCTCTGTCCCAGGAGCAGCAGATGGCCCTTGCTCAGTTTCACAAAGTCCCTGTTGGTTCATATTTCTAGCCTAGTCCCTCTGGATGATATCCTGTCACGGAGTTGTCTCCCCACTTTAGTATCATCTGATATCATCCCATGATAAGTGTGTGCTCCATTACCCCTCCAGGTCATGTGTTAAAGGATAAAAGCGTTAAGAAGGACAGTCCCAGGACAGACCCTTAGTCCTCCCCTTCTGTGGACCTCTAGGTAAAACATGATTCATTAACCATATCCCTTTGGTGTTGACAGTTCAACTAGCTTTTTACCAATTGCCCATCCCTCCAGACCATTATGTCCTAATATGGATACAAGGCAATTTAGAAGACAATCAGCTTTGTCAGATGTGATTTGCTCTTTGTAAACACATGGTGGTTATTTCCAGCAGCTGCCTTCTCTTCCACATGCCTAGAATTATATTTCAGAACTTATTTCATGTTTTCTTTCAGGATCCAAACTAAATTGTCCAACCTGCATTCCTCTGTCTTGCTTTTTCTCCTTTTGAAGATGTGTAAATAATTTACCTATCCTCAGGCACTGCAGACATCCCTGGTCTCCTGAACATTCCAAGCATTATAGTCTTGGAAGGATATGAGCCTGTTCTTTCATCTCCAAGCTGGATGCAGCATGAGCTAGAAAACCAATTTTTCTTAGATCCAAAGGATATCAGCCAGACTTGGTGTTACAAAGTTCTGCCAAGAGCCACACCTTTCCAAAAGCAGCTGAAGAGGGGTTATCCTTTCTTACAGATGAACAGTTCTACTGACTACCTGACAAGACTTATTCATGATTGTGCTCTTCATGTTAAGTTTTTCTTCTGTTGTGGGAATAATTTCTTTTATTCAGAATAAAGTGTCCAACAACATCAATGGGAAGAATCTATGGGGTTCAGTGAAAAATGCATCTCAAACACATCAGTCAAAATTTAGTTACATATATCTGTATTAGCTTTTGAACAAAAGAGCAAAATTAATCTGCCAAGAGCAAAACTGAGTACATAAGCCTTAGCTTGGCACCAGATCAAGATGTTTGAAATGGGGCTAAAGGACAAGTTCTTCCCTAAGGAGTAAAATCAGGTTGAGAAGAGATAACTCATTTGTTACTTTAGTCACCCTAAGAGCTCAAAGTGACAGTGGACAAATGATGACAAATTGAAGCACAGATGTCAACAGTTCAATTGTTGCTTACAATATGGGTACAGTGTTACACATTCTTGGCTGACTAAAACATCTATATTCCTGAGACTTGTTGGTCAGAGTTTGCAAACAACTTGTGCTGCAGGTACATATGTTGTTGGCTGGCAAAATGAAGTACCATATAAAAAAATACATTGCAGACAAGCACAGAAGAAACAAATGTTGGCTTTGCAGAAATGAGAAGGAAGAGCAAAAAATTAAAACAAAAGTTTATAAAAACCCCATAGAGATTACCTCAGGAATTCTAAGTGATAACAGTTATCAGAAGAATACACATTGGTTAATGCTAAAAATAATTGCCTATTTATTTCTTTTGCAAATTAAAATCTAAATGAAGGGTACAAAATTAGCCATTCTATTCAGCTTGGTCATGATGATTACAATACTCAAGTAGCATCCTCAATGTTGTGTGTGAAGTAGCAGTATCACTTTTAAGCTGACCTCAGTAGTTTCCCAGAAGGTGACTAAATTTATCTACAGTTTTTAAAGGTGTCATTGTTGTTTAAACTGAAATTGTTAATATAAGACTTTGAATTTACTCAGGTAATGTCATCCATGGTATTGAATTAGACATGTTCTACAAGGAATCATCTTAGCATGAGTTTTTTCATAAAGAACAATAATGTCAAGACAGCTTTAAAGATCAAGTAAAATAAAAAATAACAGACAGGAACAGAAGAAGGTAGGGATAATATTTATTGATGAAATTTAAAAGGAAGGTACAAGATGAAGAAGGCAGAAAGAAAATATTATTCCTGAATGGATTAGATATGAGTAGATATTTTACAGAAAAAAAAAAAAAAAAAAAGAGAGAATAGGTAGAAATTATTTAAAATGTCTTAGTTTTAGACCAAAACACAGAAGTAATGTAATCTGGTCAAGAAATTTTATTATATGAAAATGACAGTCTACTCAAGGCAATAAAACCCACTCCATTATCTTTTTGAGATTTTTTTTATCTACACCCAGAAAAAAACCATACAAATATATACACCTTAGAGCTCAGTTCATTCTTTACACAAGTAGCTATATATTGCAATTCACAGAAAGCAGAGGATTTCTATCCAATTAATGTTTTGATAGTTGGACTAGGCTTTTAGTCCTAATTGTTCAGGTACTAGACTATCTGTCTCTTGAGTATCACAGTTTCTTGTAGAGTTAGACAAAGAGAACATGTAAAGATCACAAAAGCAAGAAACATCAACTTGCTGTTACCAGCAAGGACAGAAATTAATAGATACAAAATTCTATGAGAAATTGCTGACCTTAACAATAGATTGTCTCTTTGGCTTGTGTTTCAGTACCCAGTATAGCAATATCTTTTAGCCTATATACTTCTGTAGTTCTTCAGTGTGTCAGAATCTCATTATATTGACAATTTCAAAGCCAAATTATTAAAATTTAAGAGGAACAATGCTTGCTTCAAAATGTTCTGTTACTATTTAAAAGTAGAAAATGTAATTTCTAATAAATATAGCAGCCTTTTAAAAAAATATTTCTCAAAAACTTTCCCCTTCAGTCAAAGAGATGTTGCTGGTGCACTTGTCTAAGAAATTCAAAGTTTCTTTCAGAGAAACAAAATCCTAAACTACTCACCTAAAGGTGACAGTAGAACACGGTGGAAAGAATAAATCAAGTTCCTACTTCAGTTTAAAGCACAGTAATACAAAGGGAAAGACAATATTTTTGTATTTATCTCAGTATAACTGAGACTCAATGGTAAAATACAATAAGCTTCTAATCATCTCTAGAGTTGTAGTCTTCTTCCTTCTGCAGACAAAATTTCAAGATAACCTTTTTTCAATGCTAGAAAGAGATAAGTGATAACTATGAGATACCATATCAGTAATATCAACAAAATTGTATAATAACAACCAAAAAAGAGTGGTCCAAAATATGACTATTAAAAATTATTAATAATAATCTAAGATCTCAGTTTATCTTTTTTTCATTGTTGAAAATCCTCTGCAGTGAATAAGATCAGGATAATTTTAAATTATTACCAAACAGTGAATCCAAGGGAGAAAGAACATTTCAGCATGAACATGTCAAAACTTGGCATTCAATTGCACAACAAAATTTATCCAGTGAAGAATTTTTTGAAAGAAAAAGGACTAAATTTTAATTTATTTTTTTCAAAATAAATTTAAAATATAAAGAGCCAAAACTCATTAAAATTATGGAAATTAAAATAGATCAAATAAATTTTTGCATTTCTTAAGGCCTTTTATAGAGCCAGTGAGCTTGCAACATTTTGTTAAATATTCTGCTTTCCAATTGTACGCAAGTATAATTTAGATTATTAGATAATTTAGGTAATTTAGAGATTTACTTATTTATTTTTAAAAGTCAGAATAATTTTGAATTTTTTTTTCCACCTGGGAACAACAGAAGGCAACTATAGAATTGTTTCTAATCCTATACTCAGTCGATACAATTAATCGTTGGTCAAATGACTACACAAAATGAAAAAGAACTACCAATTTCTATGATTTTCTATGTTATTTTGTTTTAATGGGTGCCTTTGAATTTTGAATACTGATACTTTTAGAAGTAATCCAGAAAAAGAATCATTAATTTTCTAAGACAAGACAAAAATCCTAGGCACTTAAGGAAAATAAAAAAAGTTAAAATTCAAAATTAGTTGACTAGATCCTTAATGAATTTGAGTGCAAGCAGGCATCTAGATATCTTTCAATATATTTGCTTGATATCCCTTAATAAAAGAAAGGTTGTTTGTGGCAGAGGAGGCTGGGGCCCAGTACAACATTACAGTTGTTTTTGTATAATCAAACATTCTGTACAGGAAGTGACTTTTATTCACAGACACCTCACCTGAGAAACAAATCTGCTACTTCAAAATCGAACTCCTTTACCCCATTAAAATCCACCTATGGCAAGTTGTGGAAGCTGGAAGTCACTTACACAGGTCTTGTGTCATTTTTTTGATGTCATCGGTCTAATTTGGCACTAATTCAGTTTTATCAAGATACTATTTTAATCAGTCCCCCTGCAGTGTCAGTCTCCTGCTATGAAGGCCCTTGGTGCATCAGGCTGCTGTGCACTTTTGTACCTGGGTTGCAGTGACCATATTAATTGCCCACTAACATTTCAGTGAAGACTGATATTCATGCTGAGCAGAGCTGGCTGCTAGGCAAATTGTGTTAATCAAAGGCTATTAACCCAAGTGAATGGGATCCTGAGCCAGCTAAAACTTAAAGCTAAATCCGTCTAGGCGTTCTTAATTCTGTATTTTTAAAATAACATTAAAATGCTTTTAAACTTAAAAAAAACCACCAAAAAACAAACAAACAAAAAACCAAACAAAAAACCACAAACAACAACAAAAAAACTAAAAAACCAACCAATCAAAAAAAAAACCCAAAAGAGACAAACAAGTATACAAAGAGGAAAAAAAAAATCAGCAAAAATCACCCCAGACAAGTTAGAAAGTCTGCTAGAATAGAACTACAGAAGGTTTATGCCTTCCACTCTATTCTTACAAGGCAGATCCTTGCTTGCAGGTTTGGTTTTGCATATCTGTGTTACCTTTTGAGGTGAACTGAACTATTCAGTGTCCCCTGTTGTCCTCAGAGTTCTTTCCATCAACTCTGAAGCTGACTCCTCCCTTCACCAAGAGATCCATCTGACAAGTCACTCCTCCCTTTAAAAGATCAGTGAATGAAGTTAAAAAGAAAGGAAGAGGAAAGATAACCCCAAACCAGCCATCCAGAATGAGTTTATTTTAGAGATTTCAGTACTATCCATTCACTTAATAGAAAAAGTATGCCGCTTGCCAGCAAGAATGGAAAACAGCCCTTCAATCCCTAGTGTGTATTCCTAGGAGAAACAAGTACCAGAATTAGTTTGGCAGCAGAGGTGAGTGTCCAGCATAGAACTTTTAGAGAATTATGTCTGTTGTTGAGTTGCTTGTCTATACTCTCCAACACCTTGTTTGCTTGGGGTAGAATTCAGGACTGCAAAACCCTTTTTTTTCTGATTTAGTTACCGGTGACTTGACTCACTAGTTTCATAAATAGCATCTTCTTCTTCCTAGAATCTAATAATAGTTTCTTTACTATTTAAAATTACCCTTTTCCTGTAGTGAAAACAATAAACTCCCAACCTTATTAGAGTGGGTTGTGGGTTTAATTTCAGTACCTTTTCACTGACTCAGCTCTTATGCTTCAGACCATAGTGAACATCCAAGTAATACCTGCTGTATTCTTAGCTTCACTCCAAGTCGTGATTACTGAAAACAGCAACTTATGTTGAAGCAGAATTAAACAGCTCACTTGATCAAACAATGTGTTTTTTGCCTTATCGTGAATTATAGGCTGAAAGATGTGTAAAAGACCTTTATTTGGACACCCTGAATTTGTCTTACACACAGTTAAAGTGTTTTCCTACTTGAGCAAATCCATTGTTCCTGAAGGTACATAGCATTTTGTCACGATTCTTCTGCCAAATCCATCATAAATCACAAATTCTTGTTCAAGGTATCAAAAACTGTTCTAACATATATTTTTAAACATCAAGTTTTATATCCATTGACTTGTAATACTCTGAATAAAATATGACAATCCTCACAAGGCTACCTAGAGAATGGCTAGCAGGATCATATCACACTAATACTGGTTTTCTTAACACATGTTCCTCTTTTAAGATTCTAAGCACTATGAATAGTCTACAGAAATTAAACTACTTTTCCGTGTTCAGTGCCTGAGTCCAAAAAGGTTGCTTTTTTCCAGTAATCATTTCACATTTAGTATTTCTAAAGCTTTCCTCTAAAATATCTTCAATTAAGAGCTGCAGACTTTGGAATTTTATTTGCCTACATTGGTTTATTCACTTTTTTTCTACCTCCTCCATCTAGATGTCTGCTGTTTCAGGTACTTCCCCACAGTTTGCTTAGCATTCCATCTGAAATGCAGATTAATATACATCCCCTTTACTTCTCCATTCCCATAACAATCTGAGACTACACTTTGTACCCCAACATATCCTTCCATCATATGCTCCTGACATTCATACATATGGTTACTTTGCATCTTACTTCCTTGAAATTTTTTCCCAGGGCTCAGCAACTGGATCCTCAGGCTGAGGTCTTCCCTTATGACGATCAGATATGAGCATATAGGAATTTCAGAAATTGCCTGATCTGGATTTTTTTTTAACTCCAAGGGTGTAACAAACCTCCTTAGAGACAATAACAAATGCAAACAAAAAAAAAACAAACAAACAACAAAACACAAAAAAACCCCAAAAAAACCCACAAAGCAAAAAACAAAAACAAAAATCACAGACTTGTTTGTACTGTAATTGAGCTTCTGTGTCACTGTTAAGCTCTTTACCTTGGCTCCAGGGAGATATTTTCAAGGGAATATTGTGATCACTCCTCAATCACATGTCAATAAGTACACTAGGTCCTCCTCTGTTGATTCATAACCAAAATATTATATTATACTTTAGGCACATGGTCTTGAGTTTGGAAATGCTGTTTTAATTCACTCATAACTGTAATTTTCAAGGTGACATACTTTGCTCCTAATACTGAGGCCTCCCAGCTTTCCATCTGCAAATTGCACCAAATCTCTCTAACTTATATCTAACTTTCATGCTCAGTAACTTTTATGCTGAGTTCATTAATGAAAATGTCAAAATATCAATATCAAAACATTTTATTTGTGGTGATATTGAAGGATGTTTTCCTTATTTATTCTCTCCCTTTGGTTTAATCAAATGTAATCTGGCATTTAGCCAGTTTCTTGTCCAATTTACATTTCTAGTGCCAAAATTTTGTGAAACTGAGACAAAGGACGTTTGCTTTAATCATTTTCCCAAAAGAATTTTATTATTTTCCTGTGAACTGTCTGTGTTCTCATTTTGAGAGAAATGTTATGAATGTTGAGAAATCCCTGTTTTCTGGATTCATTCATTTCGGATCCTTTTTTTTTTCCTGAAACAATTTTGATTAATTAGTTGAATTTTTTTATTCACCAAATTTCAGGCTTTTTTATTCAAACCTGAAATTATTCGTACATGATGTATTATTATATGTAACAATTTACTAAAATCTTATTCTTTCACATTATCTCATCATAAATAAAAAATAGATAAATATATGGATAGATAAATAAATAAATGATGAAGAGAGCTGGCAATAGAAAAAGAAGGATGTGTGGTTAGAAACTGTAAATAAGTTACAGAAGGGAGGAACAGAGAGGAGTGAATAGTTTGCTGACATTCAACTAAACTTTAATCATTCTGTTTCTAAAGAAGTAATTGCTATTTACAGGAGTTCTAGGTCATGATCCCATCTTGGACCCAACTTAGAAGAAGTACCTGAACAATACAGCACACCATGAGACCTGAGCTGTGAATGAGCACATCTTCAGACTTCCTAAGGTGCACTGCATCATTAAAAATAAATCAAAGCCTGTAAAAGTTGACATACTGTAGCTGTTTTCTTCACCCCACCTGCTTTAATTTGACACATTTTCAGAGGAAAGTCACTATTCATTTCGTATCTAAACCTGTCAAAACTTTTTTTTTTCCCTTCACTTAATACCAGAGGAGTCAAGTTTCTTAGTATGGCTTGAAAAAGCTGTAGAGGCCAGACAACTTGTTGCAGGCAATGCATCAGTGGAGAAACAAATAAAGCCTACAACTGAGCAAACATTAAGGATTTCAAATCAAAGTATAAAAAATTGAATGTTTAAAGCATTAAATTCTAAGTAAGAAAATAAAAGTAATTGATGCTTAATTTTTCAAAGACATCTAAAGCTATCAGCAGAAGAATGATGTGAGGTTTTGTGTTTATTTTGTTTTATTTTCTGGGTTGTTTTTTTTTTTTTTTCCTTTTCTACAAGTAAAATGTAGACTCCTCACCTCTAAACTTCCAGTTTCTTAGTTAGTGTTATGTATGTTTAATAATAATTCATATTTTCCTGAGGTAGCGCCATGAGACTTTTTGAAAACTTGAGGAGTCAAAATGTCAAATATCAGAAAAGAACTCCTTACCTCATTCTGATTGCAATCAAATATTTCTCTAATAGGTAAAAAAGAATTAAGAATCATGGGGATGTAGCTCTACCACCTGAGGGAAAAAAAAGCAAATCACTTTGACAGGTAACTCAAGTCCTCTGTATGTCAATATGGCAACAAAGTACCAGTCATTTAGGAGCAGAAGAAACAGCCTTATTTTTTTGTTAGAGGAAATGTTAGCTTTGTTTAGTTGAAATGAACTTAACAAGGCTTTTAAAAGGTTCCTTTCAAGTGCCAAGAGTAGCCTTTCAACAGCTTATGACAATGGGACCCTTAAATATACTTCTAGAAATTAGAAGAATTATTTCTTCCCAATTTTTAAAAGTAATCTAAACAAAGAAACCACCTTAGGGAAGACAGCAGATTAGCGAGGAAAAAACTGCTGCCAGAGAATTCACCTTCTTTTGAGGTAAAATTCTAAATAATCAGACTAATATTAATATGGAACTGTGTCAAGTGATACTAAATTTACATGGAAATGTCTGCTCAACCCACAGCACTTTTATCTGGGAAAGAAATCTTGAAGAACATGCGCAAAAACTTAAGTTTTGTATTAATCTCAGCATTTGTGAAATGCATTATTGCTGTGTGATTTTGACTTTGGTAAAGGTTCAGTCTCAAGCAGAGACAAGCCTCCCCGGTTAGCTGATATTTTCATTGTATTAATAAATTAAGTTATCATTGAGCCAGAGTTGCAGGGAGGAATACAGCTACTTGGATAGCAAGGGCAAAAATCTCATGGAGCGATGTGAAACACATCTGCTCTGCTCAGTATGAGATCATTGCAGAAATGTGAATTGGAGTTATACAATTCCATGGATCTCACTGAGAAGGAAAGCTGCAGGTGCTTAAGCATGCTACAAGTCTCCATTACTACAATCAAATTCTTTAAATCTCTGTGCTATGAATGTATCCATTGCCATGTTTACCTCTGATTTGCAATCACAGCTTTTACAATAGGGAGCACTGATTCATAAAGGAGTCCACAGCCATGCAAGGCAGTTTAATAACATGAAACGAGCTCAACTGGAATAAAGAGAACAAACAGTTAGCTTTGTTAAGAGACAGTCACAGCTGGTCCTTCCTTTGACAGCTAGTGACACCCACCAGCACTGTCTGGGTTGACCAACTTACAAATGAAGAAACTGGCTCTAATAATACATTTTGGGAAGAACAGAAGTAGTAGACATGGGAATTGCAGGGCTGTAGCAAGTATTGAACAGCAAATCTTCTTCATAAGGTCCTGCTGGAATTGAGGCTGCAGAACATACGATTGTATCAGATTCTGGTGGACACAGTGCAGTTTTATTACAGATGCTAGAAACATCCTAGTTCCAATAGTTAGGTATGGTTAGAACTGAGATCTGCCCTATTTCAACACTTATTCTGACCTCCAAATAGCTCTTTACTGTTTTCTGGCAAAACAGTGATGTACTGTGTGGACTCCATCCAGTAGTAGAGAGCAATAAATGTGCATGGTAGGGAGAAGATTAAGATTCTGGTTTTCCCCAAACCTATCACCCGAAATGGCTTGTGAGAAAATTAAAGACTTGACAGGAAAAAGTGCAATTAAGTATACTCAGGTGTATTTGCATGTGCTCTGAATCAATTCTAGGATACAGTGATAGTGCCATCCACAGTAGAGAGAATTATAGAGTGAATTAGAGAGTAATAACACACTCATTAAAAGTACATTAAATCTATATCTCAATATTTTGAAAAACAAAGTGAAACACATCATCAAAACCACTCCTTTCTGAATTTTAAAATTAAGATAAGGGTAAAAGTCTCCCTTTCAATTTTCAAAGAGGGAAAACTTTTTATGGCAACACAACAGGCTACAGGAATTTTATGCAAAATACTCAGCACCTGCCAAGAAATTTTAAAATTAATTATGAGTTTAACAAAAATGATGCAGAAATTTTATCCATTCCTAATCAGAACACAAATTTTCATAACTAATACTGATTTCAAATTACCTGAACAGAAAATTTAGAGAACTAATCTTCTAAGACTGTAAATCTAGTCCAGTTATGGTTAGGATTAGAGTTGGGATTGATAGAAGAAGTTAAGAGAAAAGTTAACAACTTTGTATATTTTTTTATTATTTTACTATTAATTTGATCCAAAAGTAATCATTCTATATAATTCTTACATTATGCATACTCATTGACACTACTTTCTTAAAAAGTCAAGTGTTATTCCTAAACTCACTGAACTAATATAACAGCAAAACATCTAGAGATACCTAATTGAATATTCAGTCACCTTTAATGTCACAGAGTTAAAGCAATATATTTTGGGTTTCAAATATGTTAATGTAGCTGATAATTCAAGTCATTGTACACCTGTACTTTAAATTTCTCTCTGAAAAACACCACTTTCTTGAAAACAAGATGAATTATTCAGAGTTCATAATGAACTCGAAACCACAAATCATGTTTCAGTGCTTTCACACTTTCAGTATGGTGGCTAAGAAGCTTGCTGTAGGTGTTAATTAATGGCTGCATTAATTGTTAATTAACAAGTGTTGAAATAGTAGCAGAAATTAATGCAGAATACATTTAGACTTTCCTTGGTTAACCACTTTAGAAGAGTGACTGGCATATCTAGTCAACTTAATATTTCTTAGACTTTTTGCTGATTTAGAATACAGCCAAGGCCACTGGTCTTTTTTGGCTTGGAAAGGGCAGGTTTTCACTTAATTCTCTGCTGGGAATAGAGAAGTATCGAGGCAATCCATTCAAATACTCCAGTTTCTGGGACTAGACCACTTAAGTCACATTAGGAAGCAGAGTTACTGCACTCTGCTGGGAATATGTAAGGGATACCATGAATCCATCCACCATGTCAAAGTTTTCCTGGGTTTTCTCCTTCTTGAGTCTTAGTCTTGGAGTGGGTGAGGTATCAGGATTAGGACTCAGGGAGAAAATTCCCCTATATAAATGATTCTCTTCATTACAGAGTTATTTCAGTTGCCCATGCACAGAGTCCAGCCCATATTTTGAAATAAAAAAAAAAAAAA
>VXBI01002508.1:368716-381606 GCA_013397375.1 Toxostoma redivivum
AAAAAAAGAAATAACCTCTTCTTGTTAAAGTATCACTCTGTGGGTTGTACAATTCTAGCACAACAAAATTTTGGGGTCAGTATGATGTCTTTATCAATAGCAAATACATAGTTGCTTATCACCCAAACAAAATCTACAGTTTAAAGAGACAGGAACACCTGAAGGATCATCACATACAATATAAGTAACTGGAATTTTTTATAAAGTGATGGTAGGTTATGAACACAAGAAAGCTCTGTAGCAAACTTGGTGCTCTGTCAAATGCTAAATTGCATACTTCCAGTAATAAGGCTAGCATTTTTTTCACAGCAGTCTAATGCTCAGAAATTCCAAGGATGAGCACATTCTACTTTAGAAATGATCACCAAACCTTCCTTATGTTGCAGACTTTGAGATTCTAAAGTGAATCATAAATATTTCATGCAAGTATTGCTCTGTAGCACCCATCTGGAAGAAATGTATTTTCTCCTTTGTTGATTAAAACTTTATTGACCTTACTGTCTGTCAGGTCCTGCTAAAGGGATTTTTGCCAAACATACTTTTAATATTGTGCTTGCCAAAATGCATCGACAGATTTCGTAAAGGGTAATCGTAAAACCATGGGGAACATTTAATATTACAGCTAAGACCATGGCATTTACATTTTAACTTTTGCTTACTTTCAGATTTTCTGCAGCTACAATGGGAAAATGAAATGCAGACAACACAAACACCCCTGCATAAAACAGTGAAATGTCATAGGCTCGATAATTAAGGGATGTTGTAACCTTACTGACAATATTTCCAAAGTAAATATCCTTACTTAATAACTAAAAGTTTATTGAAAAATTCTTCTTAATCTATCTTATCTTCTTTATTTTTTAAAAATTTCTGACAAAGAACAATTTTGATAGTCACAGAAAAAGACTGTTGCAGGGCCTAAGCTCTGAGTTTTATGAGAGCTTCTTAGAAGAAGCCTAAGAACCATTCCCCAGTAGTAAACATAAAGGATTAACCATTAATTTTCTCTGTAGGCAAGAGAGAGAAGAGGTTCATGCCTGGCAAGAAATCCCGCTAAAGGGAAAGTGGTTGCAGGTGGAAGTAAGATGTAATATAGTAGGACACAGGAGAAGACTTTATTCTATGGGAAACGTAGAAACTAGACATGAAAAATATGTTTTCAGAATCTGGTATTGATTTGTATATACAAATCAAGTTTGATTTAAAAAGTATCTGTGCTTTAACAAGAAGTCTTGTCTCTAGGAGAAAACATTCCAAAAATATTGTTGGTCTGCCCCAGACCAACTTATCAGATATCTGACTATCACTGCTCTGCCACTATTCCTCAGATATATTTGAATAAACCATTTTTCAGAGAGAAATGAAAGTACTCTGTTGACCAAACAACTGATTGTGAGGTTTTAATTATCATTATTAGTACTGAGGTGTGCCAGTATATTACAGACGATGTCCTTATCTCTCCATCCTCCTTAAAACCCCAGAGTTCTTTCAGGTTTCATCTCTTCATAAGGTGTAATCTAATCCTACCCATATATCTCAAAATTTCGTTATCTATATTGTTAACCTAACAATAGTTATCTTTAAAGCAAGGGTGACCTAGAAAGACCTGAAATTATCCAGCCTACCATAGCTCCTTGGGATGACTTATCATGGAGTGAAATGTAATGGAGGATTTGGAAAGCACACCTAGTCTAGAACTCCAACACAGGTAGTGTACCAAAAAATCCAAAATAATAAGTTTCCAGTAAAAAAAAAACAAAACCAAAAAACCAGTCTTTTCTTTCAGACAGAAAAGTCAAAAGAGTTCACAAAAAAAGTGCAAAAAGGAGTACCACCACAGACAATATCATATGATTATTTTAATGAAATTCAGTGTTTGGATTTTATAAATGTTTTAGGCAGAGAAGATACAAAGAAAGTACACCAAATGGTGTATAAACAAGACTGTCTATGCTATTCTGGTAGATCAATCAGCTTCACAAAACCTGTTAAACTGAAGGGGAAAATAAGGAGATTTTGCTGGACTGTCCTTCTTAGTTAACTTCCAAAGAACCCTTAGTCCCAATAATAGTACCAACTCAACAGTACCAACTTATAGCATCTCATACCTTTGAAAGCTCATTTATCTTTACTTATACCACTTCCAGTAATCCTTTTCTTCTAAGTGCTGTGTATCCAAACACAACACTTTAGCAACATTCAGCCACAAGGAGGAGGAAACAGGGCTTCACAATGGGGCAATGTTACCCAGCAGAACAGGGGATCATCACGTTTCTGTGCAGTAAATACAATGATTGCAACACAGCAGAGGTAATTCAGAAGTAGTTCTGATTTATCTCAGCGTAATCCAATTAAGTTTTTGGCTAATTTCTGCACTGCAGTGGTCAAAATATGCAACTCATCTATTTCAAGCACAGTTTGGGGAAAAAATANAAAGAAGAAACTATGGTTTACTTGTGTAAGTTCCATTCCTGAATGAACAGAAAGAAAAGTAAGCATTTGGCTTAATAAATATGTCACTTAGAGAAAAATATTCCTATTTTTAAGATAACATCATTTGGTACTCCACAGGAGAGACCTTCCTTTTCCAGTCTGTACCTTCTGTATCATATTTATTTACAGTTTGGTATACTGACCATCAGGAGAAGTCTATCATTTTTTCCAAACCACTCTACCTGATGAACTTGTCCAAAGAGGTGGTGAACTAGAGGTGGTAATGTGAACTAGAAGTGGTAATGTGGTAAAGGCCATAGAAAAATATCAGGATATATTTTAGTTTAGTTGATTTAGCAGGTGCTTCTGTCTTGATGCAAGTCAAAAATATGTCACCTGAGTTTTCCATTTAAAATCACTTGCCCGTATGGACTATGTTACCACATCTGTTCAGAAAAATAGGTCACAGATATGCAAATATGGAAATTAAACCAATAAAAGTAATCCACTCTGCGTCCATAATTTCTGACCCAACTAATGTGCTAACCTCTACAGCTGATAAATCTGCTAGTAGATGGCAAAGATCTAACGGTAGAAAAATTTATATTTGTAAGAAGAACCAACAAACAAATTTATGGTGACAAGCAAGCATGAACAAAATATGAACAGATATGCTGCAACATCTGTTTTGGGTGACCTATTTTGTTTTGTGCAGTAGCAGTGATTTCCTCAACTCTTACACTGTATTTTCTTTTTTCCTTAACACCACTCCACAGCTATGATGACACAGCATTTGCTAGCACACCTGCAGCATATTGGCTGTATCCAAAGCTGAAATAATGTCTTTCAATTATACTTCCTACAGCTGGGAGATCAGATCTGAGCCCAGGCATTGCAATCCTTGTATCAGAAATTTAAGTAACCTTCACAGGCCCTGTGCTGATTTCTCCATACTCTCTATCTGAGTCCTTCTCAGAGTCTGGAAGGAAAGAGCAGTGGATTTGCAATATTTAGTATTTGAAAGACAAAACTCTGAATTACAGTAGATGCTTTTTGTTGCTTGCTGTAAATTGTTAAGAAGCTTTGCATTTCTTTATAAATTCCCTCAAAAAATCTTCTGTCATAAACTGAGCCTTACAATGGCTGAGCTGTAGTGGACTTCAAATTAATACACATGTAACTATTTGTAACATGATAAAACATTTCTTTCAGCATTGCACTTTGTCAACATCCCTTGTGATCCTGTTAATCTAATTCAAACACATAAACTGTTATCCAGCATTAGGAATTTATTCCAGCTGTACTGAAGAGGTTTCATTTCAGCTGCTATTTGATTTTTATTGAATTAGAACTGCCTAAGAGCACTATCAATGGAAAAAGGAACCTTGTTTGCCCAGTATGCTACAAATTTGGGAGTTGGCACTTAAAGTGCGGACAGACAGACAGAATAAAAGGACGCAGTGACCCAATACCAGCAGCATGAAGCAAAATGGTAGCCTAAGTACTATAGTTACACCACTTATTTTTAAGATTATTTTTAGGTTGTCTTTTTGAGGGGGTTGTGGTTTATTTGGTAACAAGATTTATTTACAGTGCAGAACTGGAAGAGGAAACACACTAGTAATCATAGCTTTAGGGATTTCCTGCCATGTGCAAGACAGGTAAGCTTGAAAAACAAGAGTTTAGTATCCAGGACTTAGGATATCTGGACTAGTATCACAGAATCACTCAAGCTAGAAGAATGTCAGGAGATCTCTAGTCCAGTGTCCTGCTAA
Source organism: Toxostoma redivivum (assembly GCA_013397375.1). NCBI lineage: Eukaryota > Metazoa > Chordata > Aves > Passeriformes > Mimidae > Toxostoma > Toxostoma redivivum. The sequence goes on from VXBI01002508.1 coordinate 372,925, forward strand.
AAGCAGGGCCTGCTCTGAATTCAGACTAGTTGCTCATGGATTATTTGATTTGGTATCAAATATCTTCCAAGACATTGCACAACCTCTCTGGACAACATGTCCCAGTGCTTGAAGTCCTAACAGTGTTTTTCCTCCCACCTTCCAATATCCAGTTAAAAGAACATCTACACCTCGATGGACCCCCACAGTATCCACCTTGAGGTGTTAGGAGAGCTGGCTGACGTCGTTGCAAGACTGCTCTCTATAATCTTTGAGAAGTTATGAAGATCATGGGACAACCCAGAAGACTGGAAGATTTTAACTCCCCCCCCATCTACCAGAAGGGCTTATAGGAAGATCCAGGAAATTAAGGGCTCATCACATTTACTTCATACCAGGGACTCCTATTGCCACAGCCCAGAGTTCTGTTGGCCACTTTTCTGCCAGGGTTCATGACTGACTCATGTTCAGTCATGTTCTTTGCTCTCCAGGGCCCCAAGCAGAGCTTCTCCCCGTCCAGACAGCCAGACCCACTTCATATTACTGTAGGAGGCTCATTCCCAAGTACTTTGCATTAGACTTTGTTGAATTTCTTTAAGTTCCTGTTTTTCTATCACACTAGCCTAAAGCCATCTGAACAGCAGATCTGCCCTTGAACATTATCTGTTCCATTTCCTAGTTTTCTGTCACTGGAAAAATTTGACCAGGGGGCATTGTGTCTCCTCCTCAACACCACTCATAAAGATACCAAACAGGATAGGCCTCAGAACAGACCCTCTGGGCAACCCCACTTCTAAATGCCCTTCAGGTACAATACAGCCACTAACTGCTACATCTTGAACCCAATGAGCCAGTGTTTCACCTCTGGTAGTGAATCTATCTGGAGTGTAGCAGTGCAACATCCTAACAGAGAGGGAAGAGATGCTAGAGGAGACCATGTTGAAAATTTTGCTAAAGTCAAAGTAGATGGCTACTGCTGCCATCTCGTCATCCACAAATCTAGTAATTACATAGAATGACAAAATCATATAAAAACTTGTGTTGGAACGGACCTTTTAAAGGTCACTTGATTCACAGATTTAACCAGATCAAGTTTCTCAGAGCCTTGTCCAAAATTACCTCAAATGTCTCCATGGATGGGGCATCCATCACCTCCCCAGTTTCCAGTGCCTGACCACCCTCACAGTAAAGAATTTCTTCCTAATATCTAATTTAAACCTACCCTTCTCCAGTTCAAAGCCTTTTCACTATGTATTCTTGTAAAAAGTCCTTCTCCAGCTATCCTGGTAGGTGCTGAAAGGCTGCTGTGAGGTCTCTGCAGAGCCTTCTCTTCTGCAGGCTGATCAGTCCCAGCTCTCTCAGCTTGTTGGCATAGAAGGTATCCTCCAGCCTTCTGAACATCTTTGTGACCCTCCTCTGGATACCCTGTAACATATCCATGTCTTCTTGTGCTGAGGGGACCAGGACCAGATGCAGTACTTCAGGTGGGGCCTCAAAAGGACAGAGTGGAGGGTGAGAATCTTCTCCCTCAATGTACTGGCCATGCTTCTTTTTCATCATACAACACAGTTAGGTTGGTCAGGTCCAATTTCCTCTTGATAAGTCCTTTCTGGCTGTTTTCATTCATATTCTTCTTCAGTGCCCAGAAACAGTTTTGAACAGTACTTGCCTTGAGACCTTAGTAAGGACTCAATAAAGACTGACTGGCCTGTCATGACCATTGAAACTAAGATGAAGGGTTGGTCATGACCACTAAAACTGGGATGAATAGTTGGAAAATTAATCATAAGAATCTGAGTCGTATGACAGGCACCTCATGAAGCTCTCCAAGAAGAAAATCATGTACCTTCAGTGTATTAGACAGAAGAGAGAAGAAGGAGCAAGAATCTTCTTAGAGAAGTACAGTGAGATAAAAATTAAGAATGACTGCAAACAACCTAACGTAACCAGAATTTAGCCTTGCAATGAGAAGTAAATTAGAAGAGATTTCCAAAAATTGGTTCCACTCTTAATTGTTTAATGACTGTTTGACAGATAAATAAAAGCAAGTAGAATTTGGCTGAAACAAATCAAGGCTGGAGCAAATAAATTTATTTCTATAGTAACATTATGAGTGACATACAAGATAAGAATAGAGGGAAAAGTGTTTCATGCTGAAATATCAATAAGTAAACTGATGAAAGTCCTATCATAAAAAATAACATAATGAAGCATGACTATACTAAGTTGGAAGATATTCAACTTTATCCACTTAGTAAGTTAGTGCATGTAATAGGAAAATCTTTGGTTCATATTTTTACAGGTTATTTATCATAGAATTCACTTTTTCATAAAAGATGAAGCAGTATTATATTGTCAAGCATTATAGCAATTTAACTGTGATTCCCCTCTGGCACAAGCATGTCTTGAAGCAGGGGAGAGAAGATCAATATAGGATTCATGCTCCTACCATTCAGCAGAAGTCTCAACAAGCATTATCTCTCTACTTATTTTTCCACATTTTTCTCACTCTCAGCATGTGCTCATGTTATGTAGCTATCTGGTCTGGATGAATGGTTCTTTTTTGTTTCCTCTTCATGAGGAAAAAAAATGCATGATAAAAAAAATAAAAAAGAAAAATCAATAAATGGAAAACCAACATCATCTTCTGAGATCTTCAGAGTTAAAAGCCACTTATCTAAATGCATAAATTGAGCAATTCAAAGTTTTACAAAGTACTACTCAACTACTTTCTATTTTATATACTAAATCCAGCACTAGGGGCAAAAGGGAAATCTTCTGGACAAATTATTACAGAAATATTGAAAAAGGGGAAAACTTCAAATCTCTTTAAGGATCTAGTGTATTTAAAATGCATCTATTTAACATTATTACAAATACTTCTTAGCAAATTTCATGCTATATATTCAGTAACTTTTATTTCATTTAAAAGATTTAAGTTTAGCTATGGCTGAACTTTAAAGTGTTACAATAGCTGAAATTGACAAAATACAATTGGAGACCAAAATTCAACAAAATTTAATACCTGATGTACCTTAATAGAACATCCCAAATATCATTGGTTTATTCTCTGCTGATTCCCCAACACACGTTTTAATTTCAACATCTTGAAGTTAATACATTCTACTGGGTTATGGTTGATTTGCTGTCATTTTAAAATAGACCCTGTGAAGTCTTACAGGAAAATTCAGAAATCATCCTGAAATCTTATGTTTTAATTTTTATTGTATTCATTAAATTTACACTTACAATTCCTAGTAGGGAAGTGCATATTTTAATAAAAAATAAAAAAATATAATTTTGGAGCATTTTGTGATATTTTGTAATTTTCTGCATGTACCACTAAAAAGAAGAAAATTAATGACGCAATGGAAGTGTTTAATTTTCTTTCAAAAATGTTATAGAAACATCCACTCACAGAGTGTTTGTGCACATTGACCAAAGGTACATGAAAGAAAAGAGAAGAGGTGAACACCGCATTTTGGGGAAAGAGAGGTAAGGAGTGATAAATTATGCCTTTCAACAAATGCTTACCTCTTTCTGAGTCTAGCAGTAAGACTGCTTAACCCACTTTGACTCCAGAAAAACACCTTGTTATACTTTACTTTCCCACCATTGCTTAAGATCTTCCGAGGCCATTAGAAGCTCTGTAGATATAACAGAACCTCAGTGTTAAGATTTCATAGTCATGCTGTTTTAATTACTGAAGGATCATATATAAAACTATTCCACTATTGATGCAGGCAGTCTTGGGTGAAAAACCCACAATTCAGGTTGAAGTTAGCCTGCACAAAAACTGACTTCATAGTTAAAAGATGTGAGGTAAGTGCATGCAGACAAAACTCTTTCATATCCCCAAAAGCCCTTTGTGTACCAGACAGAAATATCATGAGAGATGGGATTATGGCACCCGAAACTTCAGGGAACCAGTAATTTGTTGCCAGAACCCTGAGTCCAGGAGTAAGAGTTGGAGGCCATCTGGAGTTCAAGAGGATGCCTCTACTGTTATATGCTCAAATATCTTCTTTGCTGTCATAGAATTGTTTGGGAGAGACTTTAATATCATCTAGGTCCAACCCTCGTTGTTTGGGCAGGGATGCCACCTACTAGATCAGCTTGTTCATGGCATCCTGGCCTTCAACATTGCCAGGAATGGGTCATCCACAATTTTCCTGGGCAGCCAGTTCCAGTGCCTCAGCACCTTCTGAGTAAAGGATTGCTTCTTCAGATATAATCTAAATCCCTATTCTTTTTTGTTTAAAACTGTTCCCCTGTGTCGCACACACACAGACACACAGAATGACTAGGCTGGAAGAGACCTCCAAGACCATCAAGTCCAATCCATGCCCTAACACCTCAGCTAAACCATGGCACCGAGTGCCACATCCAATCTTTTTCAAACACATCCAGGGATGTTGACTCCATCATTACCCCAGGCGGATCATTCCAGTTTTTCATTATTCTTTCCCTTAAAAACCTTTTCCTAATATTCAGCTTATATTTTCCTTGGTGCAGCTTAAGACTGTCCTCTCGTTCTTTCAGTTGCTCAGACCAACCCCACCTGACTTCAGCCACCTTTCAGGGAGTTGTAGAGAGTGATAAGGTCACCTCTGAGTCTCCTTTTCTCCAGGGTAAACACCCCCAACTCCCTCAGCCATTCCTCACAGGGCTTGTGTTCCAAGCCCTTCTCCAGCCTTGTTGCCTCCTCTGGATGTGCTCAAGTGTCTCAATGTCCTTCCTAAACAGAGGGGCCAGAACTGGACACAGCACTCAAGGTGTGGCCTCACCAGTGCTGAGTACAGGGGAAGAATGACCTCCCTGCTCCTGCTGGCCACACTATTCCTGACACAGGCCAGGATGCCATTGGCCTTGGCCACCAGGACACCCTGCTGGCTCATGTTCAGCTGGCTGTTGACCAGCACCCCCAGGTCCCTTTCTGCCTGAGCACTGTCCAGCCACTCTGTCCCCAGCCTGTAGCACTGCAGGGGGTTATTGTGGCCAAAATATAGGACTCAGCACTTAGACTTATTAAACTTCATCCCATTGGACTCTGCCCATCCATCCAACTGTTCCAGGTGTCAGGGCCTGCCTACCCTCCAACAGATCAACACATGCTCCCAGTTTAGTGTCATCTACAAATTTATTAATGAAAGATTCAATACCCTCATCCATGTCATCAATAAAAATATTGAACAGGACTGGTCCCAGCACAGACCCCTGAGGAACACCATTGGTGACTGGTGTCCTATGTCTATCTGCCCATTTAGAAAGTTGCTCTCCTTGACTGGAAGAGTTTGGAAAGAAATTTAGGACCCTTTAGTTTTTGAGGACATATCTAAATAAAAGCTTTGTTTAAGGTGAAACTGACACTGGAATGTGAAATGTCCTTTAGCAAAATCTGTAGAGATTCAGTGCCTCTTAAATCCTCTGAAGACTATGCTCTCCTTGCTTCTTTCACTTGATCCAGCTATTTGCTTTATTCCTGGAGGTAAGTTTCTTCATCTTTGGACTCACAGTGGGAAATTATCATTTTCTCTCTTCTGTGAAAGCATTATCTAGTACTAAACTGAAAAGAAATTAATTCCTCTTCCTAGTTTTAGTACATGATATGGCATCTGCAAACAATAAATAAGTACAGAAAAATCACCTCTGTGGTGGTTTCACTGTGAGTTCCTGAGCTTAGAGAGAAATGTCTAAATTTCCGCGGTTAGACCTTTGCCACTTGAATATATTTTTCTTAGCACGACTCTATATATANTGGTATTTAAATAACTACTATCAAGTAATCTTATTTGTTTATATGCCATTTCTTTGTCCTGGCCAGAAGCTAAAGGAAAAATAAGAAACAGAGAAAAAAAGAATGAAAACCAAAAGAAAAAAAGAGAGAAGCTGGAGTAGTGCTCAACAGGAAAAGTTTTACACATTAAAGCACAGCTGTGATTTTTACTGCAGATTCACAATCCATTGTAGTCTTAGGACATCATAAAACTATTTTACCTTTTTTGTTCCCAGTGGTTAGTCTCTGTTGAAAGACTGGGTTACTTCGGTCTGAATTTTGCTCTGAAAACAGGTTTAATAAGTGGTTACACTTTTGTGTGTTTTGAGACACAGATTTGGGTGATTAAGCCTTGACATAGAATACAGAAGCCCTGGGTCAGAAACAGGTCCACCTACCAACATATCCTGTCTCTGAGAGCACATATCTCAGGGGGGAAAAAAAGAAAAGGGCAGACGTTCTGTGACACTGTACCCCTACATTTCCTCTGAGATAACAATAATGTGCACCTTGAGGACTTTTGAGTCACAGGTTTTATCTTTGTGTTTATCAGCACTTAATGAATGTTTCTCCACAGATTTATTTTTAACTCATCTAAACTTTTACCACACATATTATTCCACGTCAGAAATACATAGCATTTTATAAGACCTTCTGGGGGAAAAATGTGTACCTATTTTTTATCCTTTGACTTAAATCTCTTTAAAATTTCATTTATCCCTGCCTTGTTTCTGTATTCTGAGAACGAATGAAAAACTATTCTCCTATTCACTCACTGCCATGGTGCTCATTATCCATTTCTTCTCCAGACAAAAATATCCAAAATATATTTCACTTTTTCTCTTGCAGAAACCATTTCAGTCTATTTATCATACTTGTTGCCCTTTTCTGTACCTTTTCCATATCTAATATTTTATTATTATATACAGAAATGCAAACTGAATTCAAGATGTGAGGACAACATGGATTTATACAGCAGCATAATTATACTTTCTGCTTTCCTCTCAATTCTTTTCCCAGTTCTCAAAATTCTATTTATTTTTCTGACCACTAAACATTGAGCTGATGTTTTCAGGGTGAGATTATATAATGACTCCAAAATCTCTTTCCTGAATAGTAATAACTAATTTAAAGATCTTCACTGTAAATGTAGAGACAGATTGTTTTTCCAGCCAGCGCTACTTTGCATTTGTCAAAAGTGAATCTCACTTACCCTTTTATCACCAGTCAATCAGCTTCACAAAATGTACCCAGTGTTCTTCTTTCAGATCCCTTCCTTAATATTTTGCATAAATTTAGCATTATCAACAAACCTTGTCACTCAATCTCCACTTCCCTTTCCAGACCAGAGCAGCTGTGTCCTGGCACAAAGCCCTATGTATAGCTAACCAGTTACTTTGAGCCATTTTAAAAACAATGGGAAAAGGGTCCTCTTGATCCAATTAGCTACCAGTGGAAGGATGTTCTCTTTTATCAAATGAAGGCTGTGTGTATTTTCTTATGCCCAGACATTTTGGTAATTCTATGAAGTTTATTCATTCCCTGACATCTTGCATGCATGCTGCTCTCCAGTTATCCCACAATAACAACTACAGTTGACTTCTGGAATCTACAATAAATGCAAGGCAGTTTGCTCCTTCTGAAAAATGAAATTGGAATTGGAAACCAGAGGAGCCTGCTTCAAACTTTATACCCTACAGACAGCATGGATTTCCTCCCCTCTGTTTCAGTCAAGACCCTCCCTCAGCAGTGCTGGAAATGGCTCTCACGTTCACTTGTGCCGGTGAGCATGCCGCTGGTGAAATCCTGCTACTCAAGCAGCCTGCACAGCACATTGTGCAATTCAGAAGGATGCAAGGACACAGACAGACTAATTAGGATCACAATAGAAGACAGCAGTTTTCCCTACATTTCCCTACTCATAGACCAAGAAAATCATTCCTCAACAATCCAGGAGGATGGATATCATCTTGCTGCTGACAGCTACCAACACGAGGCTTTAACAGAGTTTGATATTCTAGTACCTGCACACAGAAAGGTGTGCATCTCAAACCAGGAGGCCAGTGTTGCTTGTCAGAAATGCCTGATCTGTACTGAGCTCCACCAATCTATTTTTATAAAATCTCCAGATTCTCAGCCTGAGAATCTGCATGTGAAACTTGTGAAAAAGTTTAGATTGCAAAGTGTCTTCATAATCATCTACATTAGTATGACAATGGTGGAAGATGAAGAAGAAAAGACAGACTTCCTGAACTTAGGAAATACACAGGGCATTTAGTATTTGGCACGGAGGTAAGTACTAGAAGAATTATAGTGGTACATTAAAATGTATATAATATTTTTTTTAACAGTAGAAAAGCAGAATTCTTTCCCTCAGTACTATTATAAGATATGTGAAGTCTATCTCTTCTGCGATTTCACTTCTGGATCCAGAGTGACAACTAAATGTGATCAAGCACAATAAATGACTATGCTTTTCTTCACCCCACACCCAGTTATTCTTGGTTCAGTTTCACTGTTTTAAGGTAAAGTCCTGGTAGTTGTATCTGTTCATCATCAAAGTCAACATCGATAAGTGAATGAAGATAATTTCATTCCCATTCTATGCTATAACATTGTACTAAATTCAGTCACTAATTACTGTAGCAAATTTTTCCCCTGGTGTGTACCCTGTTCTATGTTTCACAGCCAGTTTGTATTGTTGTCAGCCAGGCATCTCTGGCTTTCCTCTAGATTGTTCCAAACTTTCATTTCACACTTTAGGCTATTTGCACAGGAAATTGAACATAGCCTATGATAATACACAGATGCTAAAATGGGGTGGAGAGTAATCTCTTTTCATGTACCAAAATATCTGTGTGAAACCTACCTTAAACCCTTTAAAACTACCCTTCATTCCTTTATCCAGGTGTCCTGGTTTAGAGTAA
>VXBI01002514.1:0-20984 GCA_013397375.1 Toxostoma redivivum
CCCGGGAGCCGCCCCGATGGCCGGGGCTGCCCGGTCAGGACATGGAGCTCGGTGCGCACAGGCGGCCGGCAGCGGATCGCCGGTGCAGGGCAAGGTGCACAGCCGCACACCGAAGTGCTGCCGGCCGCACAGGGGGGCTGCCCGAGCCGGGCTCCCTCTCGCTGCCCTCTGCCCGCGCAGGCGGTGCGGCTCCGCGCCTCTCCTGTTCAAACGCCGCCGCTGCGCCGCGCAACCTCCGCGGAGCGTGTGCGTCCCGCAGCGCGGCCGACACTGGCCCGCGGGGCGGAGCGCGGAGCGGGAGGCAGGCGCGTGGGGCGGGAGCGGGGCTCCAGCCGCGGAGCCGCGGGCAGGGCAGGGCAGGGTAGGGGNNNNGAGCCCCGCGGAGCGGCGGGCAGGGCAGGGCAGGGGAGGGGCGGTTCTGAGCCCCGCGGAGCCGCGGGCAGGGTAGGGGGGCTGGCGGCCGGAGCGCTCGGCGGGGCGGACGCGGCTCCGCGGCCCGGCCGGCACAGCGGAGCGTCCTCCCGCCCAGCTCCGCTGGAAGTTGCGGTGCTGCTCGGGCTGGCTGTAGGTTCACTGCACAACCCTGACAACGACGGTAACTCACCGACGGGCAGTCACCTACCCCGGTTTCTACGGGATAAACATCCACAGTTTTGGAGATTTAAACCAAGTAAGGGAATACTTGGACGCTGAGAGCTTTGTCTTCATAACACCTTGGTTATATCTGCATTTATGATGTGGATTGGGGTTTTGGTTTGTTGGTTTTTTGTTGTTTTTTTTTTTTTTGGGGGGGGGGTTGTTTGTTTGTTTTTTGGTTGGTTGGTTGTTTTTTGTAATATTTAATATTTAAATATTTGCTTTATTTTAAGAAACCAGGAAAGGGCTTCCAGGTGCTTGAAAGGACAGATTAATAAAAGATCAACATTTTTATTGGGCAAACATCTCCCATGCTGTTGATGATGTGTCTTAAATTCATCCCTGTGCCTTTTCGTTTTTCACAGATAGCACAGAGAAACATTAAAAACAACCATCTTTTGAATTTTAAACTTCACACAAATCCCTATAAACCCATGTATTGCATTTACTATATTTGAAGATCACAGCAATGCAATGTTAAAGCAATGTCATAGCTGCACTAGAGAAATTCCACTGTAAATCTTTCATTCTGAAATGTACACTTTGTTGAGAAATTTGCCATGTTTGGGCACAGTTCAAGTTGGGTTTTGTTTGTTTATTTGTCTTCTGGGTGAAAGAAAGAAGTGTCAAGAAGCTAAAGAAAATTCATACATTTTACACTTAAGCAAACAAATCTCTCTCCCCCCTGCCCTCCCCACTGACATAGCTTTAAAATCCACAGGTAACTGGATTTTAAAATATTAAACTTGTAGAGTTCACACAGTCCAAAAAAACCAATGCAAAGCTTTTAGTTTGCACGCATTTAGAGAGAAATACTCTGAATAATTTTACTCATTGTTTTCCTCTTTGGCTAAAAGCACATGAAGATCCACTGTCAATGGATCAGAAGCTTCAATGGTTTGTTCCTTGCTCCTTTTGAGGTGCAAAATGGTGCTTTCTCTCATTTTAACAAGTCTTACTTCTTTGAGTTTCTGAATTAGATGAATGCTCCAGGGATCGGTGGCCTTTATATCAGACTCTTTATAAACAAAAAATCAGAACATGGCACTGTGCTCCCTAGCCACAGAGGAATCACTCTACACACGAGTGGAAGTGGGAGCAAAATCTGGTTCAGCGCTCACACCATACAGACATATTTAGTCTCATAGCAACAAGGAATTCCAGAAGACTTCCCATTTGAGAGGACAGTGGTACCTGGCAACGCCACTTGCTGTACTACATATGGTTCACTCTCAGTTTTGTGTTTCCTAAATAGCTTTGGACTTTTCAAATAGGATGAGTCCTATTCAAAAATATCTATCTTCAATTTCTTGCCACCTGCATAAAGATTTATAAAATATTAAAGATAACTCAAGTTACCCATGTAGACTTTTCTGGAAGACTTTTCTGAATTAATTCCACTGATAAAAATTCCCCCTTATCTTTCAGCTGATTAAGATTTGCATCCCCTACTAATGGAATAGCACCTGTCAACTTCTAAGCTGCTTAGGCTATAACATTGCCTGCATTTCCAGGCTTTGTCCAGAGCTCTAACACCATTCATCTCCAGCAATACAGAAGCAAAAAGCTGTGATCCTAGCAGTAGCTCTTTCTAGGGAACCACTCCACGGGAGTTTTCCCCATTGTTTTTGAAAGTTGAAGGAGCAATGCTCGGCACCTGAAAGCTGGTAAAGCATGGTGATGGCATTGGAGGACATTTCTGATATAGAAGGCATTTTCAGCTGGAAAGGGAAGTGAGGAATACATTTTCCTGATGATCAGGGAGCAAGAGCAAAAAACAGCTAGAAGATCTTCTGAGATCTTATAAGAAAGCAGCAGAAAAATGAAGTGCATAATTTTCAAATGTGTGTTCTCTTTTGGAAATATAGCTCATTTGTTCTTTTTACCAAAAATTCAGTTGAGTTTTACAGAATTGCTAAAACTGGAATGTGGTAGCAAAAACAGCAGCCTTTGCTCAAGTATAGAGACTTGAAAAAATTATCTGTATTCTGCATTTAATTTTGTGAAAAGGTTCTACCAGACTCTCTAAGATTTGTTCTTCACTACTGAGATATTTTATAAATAAAGATGTGCTAAAATTCCTGGAAAACAATAATGTTCAGATTGTATTCTACATACCTAGAAATAAAGTCCTACTGGTTCCAGCTGTGTCAAATGCCGTTTGCATAACTATTTTATTCCTGTTCATGCAATAAACCCCCAAATTATTCATGGCATATTGCAGATCTAAATGCAGGAGCACAAGATGTGATGTTAGCCCATTTTCAGTAATGAATTTGGAAACTACTTCTGGCTTTGGAAAAAAAAAAATAGAGAAGACAATAGCTATTATTAGGTTATCTAGACCAAAGTTTTGCCAATACCCACTGGATTTCATTTTTGTTACTTTTGAGTTACTCAGGCAATAGTCTGTCACCAGCCACTTGAGGTGATTATTCCAGCCCAGTGGTTCTCTCAGCTGGAATGTTTCTCCTGATGCTAAGTTTAACATTTTATTTTGTTGAAATTCACCCAGTTCGTCTTTCACATATGCCTGAAGTAGCATTATAAATTCTTTTCCTTTTTGAATCTAACCAAAATAGAAGATATATTGAGTATATAGGAATGAGCACAGATAAATATATTTCCACCAATTAGTTTTAGCAGCATTTAAGTATTTTTTTCTCCTCTTTTCTCTGCATACCAGTGGCTGGTTTGCATTTCTTTGCTTTTGAGTTAGGCACAACTACAGCAGTCCTCAAAATTTTATTCCTGATCTTCAGCTGATGCTGGGTAACTGCCACTGGAGTAGAAATTGACATCTAAAGAGATGCTATTGATCTCTGTTTTGTGACATGATGTGGCTACCATAGGAGCCACGAATATATTTGATTATCTCTTTTCATGAACACCTAAAACTTTCTCTTTTTTTTCCTTGACTAACCAAATTAGGCGATACATTAATATATCTTTAATATTTTTGACAGACTATACTCTGTTTCCTGTCCTGTCTCCTAATGGCAGATTCATAAAAGGGATAGCACAGCCTAGATAATTTAGAATTATCAGTGTGCAATCTCCTTGCTAACAGTGCATGTTTACTTAAAACTTTTGATGGTTTAGGTTTTTGGGGTATTTTTAATACTTTTGTTTCATTTTGCTTTTTACTTGCATTATTTTGCTGTTCATGTCTTCTTCCTACCATCTTACTGACTTTCTATTTTATATTCATAAAGATTCGTGCCAGCAGTTGATGCCACGAAGACAGTTTTCCACTGAGAACTCACTGAATGTTCTCCCACACAGCAGCCACCATTAGGTAACAGCTTTTGGCCACTGCCGAAAAAGGAGCTGCCTAAGAAGTTAGAGGTCCTGTGAGACCACTGTGATTCCTTGAACCACTGGAGAATTCTCCCAAAATGTATCTGAAATCACACAATGCACCAGCACAGGCACTATGTGTAGTGCAATGTCCTAGGTTTGCTCACGGAGGGGGAGCCCAGAGCCCTGGGGCCTGGCCATATTGCTATTCTACATCGCTCCCATCATTGCTGACAGGGGACTGCTTCCAGGGGAAGGAAAAAAAGGAACCTACTCCAATATGCAGCATTATGTTCTGTTTCTTCCTGAGCCCACCCCAGCATGTGCCTTGGTGCCGGTGCGAGAAGCAGCCGGGGGAATGGAGCAGCAGAGCCTGAGCTGAGCCCGAGCCCAGCCAAGCCCAGGCTGGGCAGACAGGAGCTGAGCCAAGCATTGCTGGCCACAGTCAAGCCCAGCAGTGCAGAAAGCAGGCAGCACCACACAGAGAATCTTGGGAGTTTGTCCGTCACTGTTTTCATTGTCTCAAGCTCAGGGATGAGGAGTGCTGGCTGCAGATTGTCCACCACCTTGTCTTTGTCTCAAGAGCAACCTGCTGAGCTGCAGGAACGTCCCCCATCTTGTCTTTGTCTCAGCAGACACCTAGAACTAAACTGGGGTGTTAGTGAACACCATTTGTGTGTAAAGACCCATCTCTTTTGTATAATTTTGTTACTAATATTGCTGCTGCTACTGTGCATTTCTTACTCCACTGCTGTTTGCTTTCAGTAAATTGTTGTCTCAACCCACAATGTCTGCTTTTGTCCCTCTCTCATCAGATGGGGGCTGGAGAAAGGGGAGTTGCTTATTTGAGGTGTAATTACCAGCAGGTGTTAAAACATCACATGCAGTCAGACAATGCTACCATATTCCTTCATCCCTGTTGTACTCATGGATCATCCTCCTCACATCTACCTACCAAGAAATCTCCCCTTATATGATTCAAATCTTCAAGCAGTTCAGTTCTGAAATGTTGCTTTTGTCCTCTCTCATTTTACTTTATATGCTCCACCTGTTACAGGGAGCACCTCAATTTGCAGTAGCTTCTCTGACACATTTAACAGCACAATTATAGATGACTTGGTAACCACCCATTGACTAAAAATAACCTAGCAACTGAAGACACACATGGGTATTTATACTTAGATATCCCAGAGGAACCCTTCACAGCTCTTGTAGCTGGGGAAAACATATGTATCTCACCAAATTCAGCAGGCTAGGAATCCTCAGGGGTGGGGGCGGAGGGACGTAGGGGAAGTGATAACATTGCACAGCTGAAAGATTTTCCAGACAACACTCTGCCAGCTAATCCAACTCTTATCCAACTAGCTCTGCAATTAAGGTTTCCTACTGAGAACAATGACAGCATTATGACCTGGGGAATTTTCTACATAGAAAAACCGCCTTGCATCTGGGATTGAAAAATTTAGAGCCTTAAAATCCACCTCCTACACTGATGGTATTTGCCACCATTACAGATCCTAAGGAACTGTAATGTCAGTATGCATATGAGAAAAATACGTGAGCTGCAATGAATGAGCTACCAATGAGGAGGGAGACAGGCAGCATATCCTCTGTGAAGAATCTACAGTGCTAAAACTCATTCTTGCCTTCCAAAGTATGGATTTTTTTTATTATTATTATTATTCAAGATGTATCAAGTTTTCACACAACCTGTTCAGGAGGAAATATTCTGATGTCTGAAAAAAGAGACATCTAAATGATACGATTTATTTTTCATGATACATGATTACATATGCTGTGACTTTCTGTCGCTAGTTTCATATTTGAGCAAAAAAAGAAACTTGGAACTTAATGGAAAGAACCCTGTGTGTCTTAATGGAGAACTTGTAATACTGCAGTGTCTGTCTGCCCATCCTATTTATACTTCCCATTTGTTTCTGGTTTATCTATGGCCTTTATCCAATCTTGTTTTCAAAATATACTTTATTCACCTAAAAAGCCCTGAATATCAAATTACAGCAACAAAGGTAACTACTAATCTCAAAGAGAGATTATACAATGTCCATAAAGGCCTTTCTACCTGCCTTCAGTTGTAAGATTATTGTCTTGCAATGAAAATGAAGTGTTCAAGGTGAGGTTGGATGGGGCTTTGAACAATCTGATCTAGTGAAAGATGCCCCTAACCATGGCCAAGAGCTTGGAATACATGATCTTTGGAAGTTCCTTCCAACCCAAACCATTCTGTGATTCTATGATAATTCAGAGAGAACATAAAACTCTTGAAACTCACAGCTAAGAGTGATGTGCAAGGCATAAGCTTAAACATTCCAATGACTGTAGGGCTATTCACAAAAATCACAATTAAACTCAGAGGGCTTATCCTCATATTTTTACTTTGTATGTATTTTCAGAACATCTGGACTTTTAAATGCTTCTCGAAATACAATTGTTCACTCTTTTTTTTTTTTTTTTCTTTTCAGTAAAGGGATTTGTATTTTAACCAGGATGATTAAACAGATGAAATTAAGGGAATTTAGTTATGATCCAGGTTTCCAGCATCAATTCTTGAGGATCTAGCTTAAAAATACATTACTAAAATGCTGCAACATTCAGGAAGTTCTTAATTGAGAATGAGACCCACAGAGAAAGCCATGCTGAATATACACAAACTCTATGAGCCATGTCGCAGCAAACCTTTATAGAATGGCCAATAGCAATGTTGCATGGAAAAGTGAATAAGCTAACTGATTTGCAATGTTTGTTGCTTTCTTCCATCTTAGTGGAGGGGGAAAATTTTAAAAAGCAAAACAAAAAACCAATTCCACAAAAATTGTTTCTGCTATACAAACTCATACTCACTGGTAACTTAAGCAATGAACTCTTTGACCCGTAGTTTTAACTTTAACTAGAGAACCTCCTTTACATTTCTTTAGTTTTGACTTTCCACTATTTTCAAAATCTGGATGTTAGAAAAATTGATAAGGAGCTGAAGTTAGGCTTCAACAGCCACTTGAATTCTTTCCATTAGCAATTGTAGTTTGAATAAAAGAGAGCTGCAGCAAAATTGATGCATATCCAGAACACCATCAGTCCACAGTAAGTTAGAACAGGTTCTGAACATATGGCAAAGAGACAATAACTGCCTCTAATATTGGAGCATGTTGGGTGATACTCAGAGAGAAGAAATAATCTTTGGTTTGTATTAAGCTAGTGAAGGGGAAACAAATATTTTTTCAGACAAATGATAAGTGCAAATGGTTTAAAATTATTCAAAACCTCAAATAAACAGTTAAAATTGTTACATGCACAGAATTAACAATTATTACATTTTACGTAATAATTAAAATGGGTTTACCATTATGGCAGTCTTTTCTTTAACCTAAAATTTCTCATTTCAAGAGATTTCAAAAGATTATCAGACTATGGCACTAAAAGAGACAGAGAGTTTTATATATTAAGTTTCTTTTCTTTTTTCAGGCATAAGTAAAGGTGAAATGGGTGTTAAATTTAAATCTTTAATCTGAGTAAAAAAACTTGTTTGTCATTCTGAAATATAAAACAATCATTTACCAAGCCATTCATGTATAATATAGTCCACTGGTTCTTGATAATAAAGAAAAAGGAACATATTAGTGAATCTCTAGCAATTATTAAATATGGCCAGTTAATACTAAATGGTATAAGACTTTTTTTTTTTTTTTTCAGTTGGAAGAAAGTGGATTATTGAAAGCTAATCTCATATTTTTTACTGGACTCTGTGGAATTAACACACTGGAGGCATATCTACTTACACCTGGGTGGGATAATCACAGGAACTGCAGATTAATATAACCTTCTCTTGCATGCACAATCTATTCATTATTTGCTTGTCTTCTTGTTTTAGTAGGAAGTTTATTTCTTCTATTTACCAGACATATTAGGAGTCCTTAACTTACTATATTTAAGGAAGTAGCCACTGTATAGCACCTTTTCACACAACTTTTTTGTGAAAAACTTACTTTAAGAGGCAAATAATGTCTTTGGTTTTGTTTTAAATTATGCTGTCCTATTAGGAACCATTTTTCTTCATGCTTACATTATTTTGAAATAGAAAGCTTTAATTAGAACATGAAATGGACCATCTAAGATTTTCGGCATTTACCAAAAACAAACAGTATTAAAATATGACCCCAGTACATGGGGCAGTGACAGTGCACAGCCTGAACTAACTTCTGTAAAAATCGTAGAGATATTGCAGCTGATTCAGTTGGATTTCAGCCAGATAAAGCATTACAAAGAGCATTATACAAACATTGTAAGAAATAAAACATCCTTCTCTACAGCAGACTATACTCTCTCCCTGGACACTGCTTAACCTTAAATAGAGAAGGAGTGGAATGTCAAGTCTTGGGAGGTTTTAGCATCACACCTGTGCTGGAATGTCTCAATCATCATCATACTCATCTTCAGGCTTTTAAACAAGAGATAAAAAGCTTTCTCTGATTTCTTAGTGCACACTCAGTGAAAGGCCCAACATGCCAACAGCCCGTGTGCTCTGCAGGTGCAAGTTCACAAGCCCTTAAGTTTTCAGTTGCCTGTGTACATTAATGAAAAGGGAGATGAGTCATGATAACTAATTGTTCCTGACTGAATAGGAGTGTGCAAGGTAATATGCAGATAGTAAGGATGATACAGGCATTACAGCTTGAATCGAGTATAAATCTTGAACTAGCAGATTGCTTAAGACATGCCTGCAGAAACAGCTTTGACCTTAAAGTCACAGTAAAAATCTGAGTCTGATTTACCACACCAGTGTACTAATATAGCAGTAATAGACATAGATTAGCATAATATTATACATCGAATGGCAACTATATTAGAAGTAGACATATCAAAAGGGGGCAATTATGAAGTTTTTATGCATGAATTATTACATACAGATTAAATACTGTATTTAAATTTGTTAGCCTTTTAAGAAAAAAATGTTTATTTGGTTTTGTTCAACATTTCAGAGGAAACTGGTATAATCTATTCTATCAGTAAACCACTGACAGAATAATAGGTCAGTAACACAGTTTGTAAACTATGCTCTCAATCCATGCCATAGTGCCTTGAGAATGTGTCAACACTCAGTGATTTCCTTACCCAGCTCAAAAGCATCTTGGAGGCACCCCGGGCAATGTCTCATATACAGCCATTGAGGGTAATCCGCTCCAAAATAGCTGTTATAATCTGAATGGAAGAACCATAAATGATTCAATTGAAATCATGCCTGAAAATGCAAAAGGAAATGAACACAGAACAAACTATAACATTAATGGGTCTAACAGCGTGCACACCTGAAGATCTAAAATTGAAGACTTTGGTGTTTCCCCTTACAGTCATCCAACTCTGTGAGACAGCTACTTTAAGATGCTGAGAATAGAATTTACAAAATTGTCCTTTACTGATGTTTGGAAGAGTTATTTTGCATCATTTCAGATGTAAAAGTAAACAAAAACATCCAGTCACCTCTGACACAACTGAAACTTGGTAGAGTCTCTCTCTCAACCCTTTCTTCTTTTCTTTTAGAAAGAGTTTTAAATATTCATATCTTCCCTATAAAGTAGCTATAGTATAGTATGTAGCACCTACCTAGTCATAGCCTTCATAGTAAAACCATTTTAAATAAAAAACATAGAGGCTAAATACTTGAGCCAAGTGCAGCTTGCTTTGTGGATTTTTTTTTTTAACTTTATGAAGAAACTGGACCAGAATTTTTTTTTTTTCTCCAACATAAAACGAATTAAATTCTATACAGTCAGAGCAGATTGAATTCCCAAAACACATGACAATTACTTCTGGAATTGAGAGACCGGTAAAAAGCAGTATACTTAGTAGAGTAATGGTTATGGTTAAAAATGACATATTGGATTTATTTTGAATGACAACCACTTTTTAAATTGTTTTCTCTTTGCCTACATGTAACAAATCTTTATTTTCTTACATTAGGAACCATGGTTTTAAAATACTTTGTTTTCGAAATCACTTTAGAACAATAACAGGAGGATGTAAGAAGTAGGTGTATACTTTATGTAGTAAACTGAAATATCAAGTAGTATGAGCAAGATAACATGTAATTGTATATTAAGTATTGCCTGAGGGATCAGCAAGGCCATCTGTAAGTAATCAGAAGTTATTTTGTTGAAGTAAACATGGGCAACTGGTATAAATCCTAAAGACATACCATAGGTATGAAGATCTTTATCAGTAATGTCCTGTTAAAATGGATAGAATCTGTATATGACCAATGACCTCCTATTGTGAGAAATAGCTGCAGTTTATTTTGCCATAAGAAAAAGGCCTTACTCTTTCCAGATTATGTACCCTGCTGGTTCTCATAGAGAAAAGCATTCTCAAGAAGCCAGTCCTTAAAAAAAAGTAATGCAGCTGTAACAGTTTCAGTACTTTTTACTGGTTTATTTTCTTTTTCTAGGTATACTACCAAATACGTGTAATCTTTCTGACAGCCACAACATAAGACAAAAAATCTTTAACAGAAATCTGAATTTTCCTCTGATTGTGGTGATCATGTTTTTTTTTAATTGGCTGTCTGTCAGAACTGAGTTTAAAAAGCAGGTATCCTTTAATTTCTTTTTTTCAAACTACAATAATCTTTAGCGTCTCAATTATTTTTGTGTGATTCATACCATGTCTTAAAGAGGATTAATTTGACACAAAACATAAAACATTTCCTATTTTTTTGAGAAAACAAAAGTAGTCCTTTGACTAAAACAACTAGACAAAACAACTGAGACAAAAAAGTCCTTAGTCAGGGAGATGCACATTGTTGCAAAAATGGATTGTTTCTCTAAGTGCTTATATGGCCTCATTGCTATAGCATTCAACTTTCTTGAATTCAACATTTTTCCTGAATATTTTGGTAGATATTATAGCGTTGCTGCACTAAGACAAAGTATTTTTACAGGAAATTTCTGATAACAAAGGATTTTACTAAAATAATTCTCAATAACCGGAGACATGAATAAATTAAAAATTGAAAAGATGTTAGAATGTACAACTACTGAGACAAAATACTGGCTCACTAACAATTGTGAAATGAAGCTTCCTCTCTTAACTCCATTGATAATTTTTTCTTCAATCATGCATCAACTTAAATTACAGAATCTGGAATTCTGATTAAGAGTCAAGTCCTGCATTTACTGAAAAACTGAAAGAGAAGATGGTACTGAGTTGTTTACTAAATCTAGAAAATAAAAATGCATGACACTAGGAGCAGCCTGATGGTTGTAAATTCAAGTGAAGATTGGGAGTTGATGCTTGTGGCTCCTTTTGTAGTAAGTTTTTACTACAATAGTATACTTCTTTCATTTTGCTTCTTCTGTCCAGAGTAGTATATGTTATGTATGTGTATAATAGAGGATATTGGCCCCATTCAATCCCCAATACTCATAGAGATAAGGAGAAAGAAAAATTACAAAGCTCTCTTCTCTTTCATTGTGAGGAAAGTATTAACCATAGCATAATATAATACTCCTCTTGAGAAACATTTACACTGTCACTCATAGGGAAATGTTATTAAAAGCAATTCTATTCACTACATATTCAAACAACAATAGTGGAGAGATGGACTTCATGGCAAACAAGCAACCTCATGAACCCCAGCACGAATGAGGCTGTTCTGTATGTTTACATCTTGTATGTAACTGCAATTAACCGAATTCCTACAGTTCAATACTTTTCAAGACCATGACAATTCTCTACATTTAATGCAGTGGGAGAGGACATAGTATGTTCCCACCATTGGGATATTTATAGAGTTATGATTTCATAAGCTTTTCTGTTGAACTCAACCACTAAATTAGAAAGCTTTACATGGAAGCACAACATATCTGGTTTTCTGAGCCTCTAAAGCTGCAAGCCATCTTCATTGTCCTTACTGAAAGCTCACACTCTTCCAAATCTCTTACTTGTACAGTGTGTCTGCTGCTCCTACTTTCTCCAAAGAAAAACAAAACGAGACATAGCAAAACAAATTTTTTTGCAGCAACTTTTCCCCTGGTTTGGAAATCTCTCACCAAGTCCTTTCCAAAAGCCTTGGGAATATAGAATACTCTTTTTCTGCTCCTTGGTGTTTATGTCCTGAGCCCCACATTCAGATTTTAACACTGACTAGCACTCAGACAGGAAAATTATCAAATCAAGATATAGTGGCTTACCAATTTACCTCCCATCAGCACTAAAGCAATACCTTTTTAACCTGGTGTAACTGCGTGGTGTGTCTGAATTGAACACACGTGAGTGAAGGTTACTTCAGAAAGAAGGGACAGACTGAAAGAGCAGCCTATATCCACAAGGAAAAATTAGAGTAGACATTTGAGCAAACTGTTTAACTTTAAAGGCAATTAGGCAATGAAATTACTTGCCTGAGGAGGTAGTTTAGACAATGTAATGAGAAGTGCTTAAAATAGAATAAACTATTTGCAAGACAGATACAGATGTAAATAATCCTCCATGTTTTGAGCTAGATGAATCAGGAGAGATATCTTTTCTATTCAAATGTCTGACTATAAAATGGTATTCTCTTTCTTTGGGAACAGTTTTCCAACTTATGACTGTTTACACCTGTTCTGAATACTAAAGTGAAACTGCACTCCAAAAGGCAGTTCAATCTCACTGTATCATTATAAAGTGGATTTATTCATAACAAGCATCTATGAAAAACTTCCAACAAAAAAGTCCTTAGTCAGGGAGATGCACATTGTTGCAAAAATGGATTGTTTCTCTAAGTGCTTATATGGCCCCATTGCTATAGCATCCAAGTGCCTTACAAACATTAATGAATGTATTCTCACAACACCCCTGGGAGATAGAGATAGTATTATTAGCTAATGCACAAAGAGTAGCTTGTCCAAAGTCACACAGAAAGTCTGTGGCACAGCCAAGACTCAAAACAGTGATTTCCTGCCCACTGCTGTAACCATGACTATATTCTCCTATCCATATACAGGATTTCAAAATATGTTACATATAACCTCAGATCTTTACACAATAAGCCTTTGTGTTCAGCTATAGATCCAACCACTGACTTGATAAAGAAAAATAACTTTGTTTATCTGGAACCTTCATTACAGCAACAAATTTGCAGGTTACTCAAACAATGACAGTTATATGGACCATAACTGGTACTGATATATGAGAGCAATGAAAGAGAATTCCCTGATCATCACATTCAGAACAGAAAGCATCATATCCAGAACATGAGTTTGATACCTAAATATTTTCCTTCAGATAATGTACATAGAGAGAAGTCTCTTGTTTTGAGAATAAAGGGAAGAAAAAAAAAAAAAAAAAAAAGGAAAAAAAAGGCTAGCTGTATTCCCCAAATGGTTCCTTTTGGGTAAACTATTTCTGCAATAAAAGGACACGCAATGTATTTTCAGATGTAATGAGGTTGGATCTGGAGGGACAACTACAGTAAGTGTATTTACACCTGAATGTCAGAAAAGAGAATACGACTTATATATTTGATATTATATTCATGTAAATTTATTATATTGAGACTAGATAGATAGATAGAGTTTAGCAGTCATTTAATGAATTTAGAGATCTGATCAAATGACATCAGGATTATTCTAAATCAGGAGCACAGCAACTTGTCTTTATTTTGGCAGAGGGGAAGCACAGGTACTACATTTTTTTTTCAAGTGCTAAATAATTAAAAAAAGAGAAAATAGTGGACAATTGCAAAAGTAAGGAAAAAGGTATGAAGGTATGGTGGATCACAAATTCAATAATGATATAAAAATACAATATTACTGTAACGTAGTGAAGTATAATCTTTGAATTTATTGGCAGAAACAATAGACAAGGTAAGTAGTGTCTCCTGAAGTTCCAACGGCACTTTTCTCAATTCATGGCTTCATCTTTTAAGAAAGATGTAGATAAATTAGACTTAGTTTTAATTAGAGCTACCAGATAGGAAAGGAGATTCACATTAGATGCTAATTGAAGACAGCTCATCTGTCAGGACAATTAAATAAATAATGGAGGTGTTTATTATGGATAGTGAATCCACATTTCAACACATATTTAAGAATAAGGTAATAAAAACCTATTGGAGTGATCCTAATTCACATAAGAGGATAGACTAGACAGTGTCCTCAGATTCATTTCAGCCTAACACATTTAATCACTGTATAAACAGTTATTCAGATCACTTATTGTTCAAGAAATTCTATTGTAGAATCTCTTATTCCCTCTCTCCCCACCTCTATTACTTTATCTTCTTTTCTTTCTTCCTCTGTCCCCATCAATTCTCTCTCTTTCAGCCCTCACACTGTCCTTTCTGTGTGCACTTAAAGTCACATGTTCCTATTTGGACTGGAAATTCCTGAGATATCTGCCTTTGGCAACCTTAGCATGTTAAGGAACATCCTATTCTTAGAGATCAGTTATCTGTTCCCTACAGACTATATCAAGGTCCAAATTTAGATAAAATATTATTTAAGCTCCTCATACTCTCACTACAGGACCAGAAAAGTGCAATGAGTAGGTACTTCTGGGTAATTTTTATTATCATTTTTATTACCAGATTAATAGGAAGATAGACTGTACATTAGCAAAATTATCAGCTTAGAGAAAAAGAGACTCTTGATATTAAAGAGCTTACATGCTCAGTTCAGTTTCAGGAATAGTTTTTAATTTTCTCTGCTTCTCCCAAGTACAAGGCCAGATTTTTTTGCCTGTTCACTACCATCACAGCTACCTGTTCATGTTTGCACGTGCAAGAAACCTCCTCAGATTTAACCTGTTGCACATGGATCATTCTGTTTCATAAAAACCAATGTCACATGAAAGAAAAAAAACTGTCCTGTACCATAAATTTATCTCCTTTAATTTATTTTGAAACTGTTAACACAGGGATTGGGTAGAGAAAAATGGAAGTGCACTCAAATGAAAGGATAATAGGATTTAATAGTTCCTTGTTCCAGGTGGAATGCAGTCAAATAGGAGTGTAGAAACTGTTTCTAACAAAGGACCAAAGGAAGACTTTACACTTAGAGCACCCTCTTGGAGATATAATCCCCTCTGGGACTGTTTCCTAATACTGCAATCAGGCCATGTTATCTGGTTAGAACAGGTTCTTTGTCCTACTTTGTTTCAACATATATAAAGCTGACTGGGACAAACTATTCTGTTATCTGAAATTGTACAAAAAGCCATAATAATATAAATAAATGTATTTTGACTTTTTGAAATAGCAGCTTGCATAGCTCCCACTAAGAAGGAGTACAGTCCCTTATACAAAAAAAATCAACGTTCACTGGCATAGAGGTTATTGGAATAGCTATATTTATGTGCAGTTTAGAAGTGACAGTATGAAGGACTAACTAAAAGCTCACATATCTGGCAAGTCTAGAAGTGCATACATGAAGAGAAATCCCTACTTGGGAAGAAAATCAGCCTTTGCCTAGAATGTGCAGGAACCTGCAGGATGCTTTTCAGACAAAGAAAGAAAGACTTCTGAAGTTACAGCAGGTAACAGAGAGCCCACTTACAAGATGTTAGCACGGGCCATCTGCTGTGAAGTGTGTGGAGTGCCTGGCCAAATACTAATGAAGAAAGCCACAGGAATCCCATACTGGACACTGAAAGTTAAGCAGTTAAATATGAACATATGGAGCTAGGAAAGCTGTAGGAGCCCCAGATAGTTGTAATGGCTTAGGCAATAGCACTCATCATTCCTCACAGGGTGATCATACCAATGAGAAGAGTCTCAGAATTGTATCACTTAAAGTAGATGGCTTCACTTAAAATGGACAACCACCATCAACATAATCAGTGAAGGGAGTCATGATGACTCAATGAAAAATAAAACCCATAAAATTTCACTTGGCATTTGGTCATGATCAGCATTGTGCTAATTTTACCAGAAGTTAACAGATAGGGGGAAAATCTTAGAGAATGGCAAGTGAAGCACTTGTGAAAGATTATACTTTTATTCCTTGCATTAATAATCTCTGATATAATATGAAAATAGTGAAAGACAGACTGAAATTTATTCGTGGAGTAATGTTTTGTTACTTTTGATTTTGTTTTGTTTATTTTGTGTCTGTGCTTGACTGCAGGAAAGCACACAGCCCGTCTGACTTTCACACAGAAAACAAGGGCTTAATGAGTAAGAAAAGTTTGAGGAATCACTGCTAGCTATCACCTAAATCTCAAATGAAAACACGAGTCTGTTTCATGTAGCTTCATTTCACTTGTTAAGAGAGAGAATTTCCTCTCATTTTACAATCTGAGAGTCACAAATTAGTTGAAGTTAAAAGAAACTTCTGGAGATCATCTAGTCACATCTCCCTGCTCAGAGCAGGGTCAGATGGGGATACAGGTAACTTAGAACTCTGTGAGGATGCAAATCACCAAATCCTGGTGAACATGCTCTTCTAGTGTTCAAACGCACTCCCAAATAATAAAAAATAATTTAAAAATTATTTCAATTTATGCCCATTTTCTCTTGACTCATCATAGTAATTTAGGCAAAACTCAATCAAAATGGAAGAAATCAAAGGAGACTGTTTCTGAGAAGAGGATGACAGAAGCTGTTGTTCAGCTGAGCAGTAGCATGCAATACTAACTAACTAACTACCAGATGGATCCACAGGCCACCATAGTCAAGATGTCTTCCATGGGCTTCTATGTCCACAAAAATTTTACTGCAGTCAACTCCACATGAGTCCTGGCAATAAGCTACATGGATAATGTTTTCTTGCTCCAAAACTTTATATAGAATTTATGTTATTTGATAACAGGCAACACCTACCTGGCAGTCTAATAAACAGAAATTTGCAAAACACTGACAAAATTTAGAGCTAAGGCAGCTTACAATATTTATTGCTAAAACAAAGTTTAAGGGAACATTTTAAAATCTATGTAGAACATGCACATAGCATATAAAAATGAAAATATATCAATAGAATTGTCAAACTTTGCTCAAATTAACAGATTAAATTCCTAATGACTGAGTAAAGAGGTAAAGGAAAATAAGAGCAAAGTGTTAATTGCATCTTTAAAATTCTGCTGCTTTTATTTTGTTTAATTTAAGATTAATAGTTTGAACTTTTCCTCAATAGTGAGTTACATAACAGAGTAAAATCACATTCCAGACATTACAAGAAAAGGTATTTGCAGGGAAGCTGAGAGACAGTATCTAATTATGCTATATTTTCTTAAAAAAAATAAAGGGAAAAATAAGAGAAATAAATTTTTAAGAGTCCCAATACCCAGTCTCTTGGTTTTCCTTCTCCTAAGTAATAAACCAGATTCATTTTGAGCAAGGACTTTATCACAACCCTCCTAAATGTTTCCATAATTCTAGAGAATGTAGCATGTTCCATAAAGAAGAAGAATGCTACAAATAATTGTTTATAATCAATTATATTTATTATAAAAGAACTTAAAAAACTTCTTGTCTGATCATTTCAATATAATGATTATATCCTAATGCTTTCTCTGCCCCTTGCCCTCCCCTCCTGCTGCGGTGCTGATGCCTCACGCTGCCATGAGCTGTCCCTTCAGCACCACAACCCAACCCACCACAGCAGCTCTTTAACCACTCAAAGCCCTCCCATCAACTCCATCAGTTAATTGTCTCATGAAAGAAGAGTGCCACCATCCTATTCAGACTTTATGGATATATGTTTACAAGACATAAATAAAACTATTCAAACCGAGTTCTGAGTTATGCTATGTAAAAGTAGTAATTTAGAAGAAACTAGAAACACTGGTAATTTTATAAACCATTACTTGTATAAAAGTGAAAGAAATTCCTTCAAAATTATGTATTTGTAAATCTACATGTGTTTGAAAATTCTGTCAGAATTGCAAAGAAAGAAATAATTTCTTCTCAACAACTAGGCATGCATAATAGAATTCCTTTAAACAGTCAACTAATTTTACTAAATCCCACTTTATAAAACTTCATTGTTTATATGGGTGATAAGTGTAGATTTTCCTTCCAAAACATTTGTGTGTCTATATGATACAAAATTCCTTCTCTGTAAGCACTAAAAGGATCATATATAACAATGTCTTTGATGTGCTGCAGAACTGTGTTTCTTAGTCAATAGGGAAAATGGGAAAAAATAATTCTGAGACTTTCACCTATGCATATACAAGACGAGATTTAAAGTCCAGGTTTAAAACCAGCATTAAATGCATTAAAGTCTAGAGACTACTTAAATAGCCTCAAAGTAATTGTCTTCTACTCTATGTTTATACCTATAAACAATCTTGCAAATTTCAGATGTAACTGAATGACCTGGTTTCAGCTAGGGTAAAGTTCATTTTCTTTCAGTACCTGTTACAGGGCTGCATTTTGGATTCAGAATGAGAATGGCAGTCATAATACACAGAAGTTTTGCTTTTTTGAGAAGCCATGTTTATCCTAAGACAAAGACCCATTTTTTTCTCCCTTGTCTCATGCTCTGCCAGTGAGCAGAGCACAAAAGAAATTGGATGGAAGCACAATTGGGACAGGTGACCTGAACAGACCAAAGGGATATTCTACATCACAGAACATCATGTTCATTATATAAACTGTGGGAGTTACCGAGAAGGGGAGTCCAAACTGGGTTCAGGAAGGAAGGTCTGGAATCTGTCAGCAGAGCAATTGCATTGTGCATGAGTTGGCCATTTGTTTGTGTGGGGTTATTTTGTTTGTTTGTTTGTTTTTCTTTTTATTATCATTCTTATTATTATTTACCATTACTATTGTATTTTATTGTATTTTCAATTATTAAACTGTTCTTACCTCAACATACAACATTACTTCAATTCCCCTCCCCATTCAGGGAGAGGGTTTGAGAGCATGGCTACATGGTGTTTTATTTTAAGTTGGGCTTAAAAAAACAACAGTCTTTTTTGGCCTCCAAAGTGGGGCTCAAAGGGTTGATATAAGGACAGATCTGACCAGAGGGTGTTAAAAGAAAATAGTTATAAATATTCATTGCATTGGTTTAACAGTTGCTAGTTACAATGTGGACTTATTTGCTCTCACATTTTGTGGCTTTTTGGCTCTTATATCAGTAATACATTACTTGCAGTACGTGTTCTCCATGGTTTATTTCATAGGATGGGCTAATGTTTTGACAATGTTACTGGTTGGATCACCAATCTGGTGTCTGCATTCAGTATTGCAAGCACTCTGTGCTTTGGGAGCCATCTCCTGTGAATGATTAATAGTCACACATTTGTTGTTTCCTCCGCAGAGGAACAATCTATGGGGAAGACACCTTCCTAAATTTTTTTTTTTTTTTTAATTAAGATTATTATCCAGTGATCTGCCCAAAACCTGGATATTTCAGAGTTCTGGGGTGTGTGGGATTGTATGGACAAGTACCCAGGGCAGTGGGCACCTCAAAATGTTTGCACCTTACCCCTGAATAAGTCCAGAAGCCAGAAATAAAATAATAAAATACTTTTAGAAGTGTACTGGCACCTGGCACTCCAAAGAGGACCCAAATCACTGCAATGTGTTGGGGCCTGGACAAGGTTTATTGAGCCATATTCAACACTGCTCAGTGCCTGCAGGAGAAAAAGAAGGCCTTTAAATCTGACAATGAGACAACAACAGGCCCTGCAGCTTCTCCAACCACCATGACAGACACTGTGGCTGCAATGTAATAGTTAAGAAGAAATTACGTTTTCTGCCTTTTAATATAATGAAGAGATTGTTCATGCTGGAAAGTTCAGAACTCCACCTTGTGGTGGTAATTTTAACTGTAAATTGAAAACTGGGGAGATGAAAAGGAATGCTGAGATGCAACCAGGGAAAGCAGAAATTCAGGTTTGAACTACAGTGAATAGATTCTGTTGAGGTTTTTTTTGAAGAACCTTTCAAATTTACTTAAGATGTGAGGCAAAAAACACTGTATAAGGATGTCTTTACTTTGGCAAAAAAAAATTTACAGAACACCACAATGTGTAATATTCACTGTGGAGATAGGCTCTCATCACAGCTCTACTTCTTCTATCAAGACAAATGCCAGAAAGTTAGCACATATCTATGCTTACAGAGAGCATTCTATGGGTTCCTTTTGCTTTCTTCTAGCAACAAAAGCCAACCATTCTGCTGGACTTGAATTGTTTAAGGAAATCCAGACTGACCATCTCCCACCACAGACTGTAATAAATACCTGATAAGCAACAACATAAATTCCATCATTAGATGTTATGTATGAAAAGCAAATAATCTGCTAGCAAAAGATCCACGCTTTTTATTTCTAAAACAATATCTAAGCATCTGGAATTTTTCCCTAACTTAAAACAAAAAGATCATAGCATCAGGCTGATGTACAGAAGCTGAAACATTCATATGTGTATATTTTAAAAATTGCAATTTAAATTTAATTATATATAATTTTAATTGTAATGTTGTGGTTTAATTTTTTATTATCCTACAGAAAAGGTGGCTGAGCAAGTTACTGTTCTAAATTTCACTGATGGTCTGATTTATCTGTTTATTTTTCATGAAGCACAATGCATTTTGAGAATTCCTGTTTCCTTTCATTTTACTGCTGAGTTGTAACTGAGAATCATATGCTCTACTGCTCATGTATCTTTGCAGAAAGCATAAACTGTATTATCTAAATTATTTTTTAAAAACCCAAAAATACTACTAATTTATCTAGTAGTACTTCTTTGGTGTCTTTGTTTATTTACACTATTTGTTGAACTAATTATTTTACGTGAAAAAATCACTACCATGCCACAGAAAGTATTTTCCTGGGGATGAGGCCAATTCTTGAACATCTTCAGTCACAGAAATGCATAAGGTAAAAAACCCAAAGAATCGTGCCTGCCAGGGATCCTCAGCTTTTCAGTGTAAGTAACAAACCTTCATTCCTGGTCAGATATTCCTTTATTACTGGAAGTATCAATTTGTTCAAGATATAGGAATAGCTCTACATATCATCACATACAAACAGAAGAAGGAAGAAGAAGGAAGAAGGATGGAGGAGGAGGAGGAGGAGGAGGAGGAGGACGAGGAGGACGAGGAGGAGGAG
>VXBI01002514.1:21120-42063 GCA_013397375.1 Toxostoma redivivum
ACAAGAACAAGACAGCATCAACTATTCCTTTGTATTCTTGTCTAGCCCTTCTATGCCATCAGAAGTCTCCTGCAGAAGGAGGGTGCTGATGGCAAAGACTGAAGAGTTCAAGGCACATTGAATGTTTGGCCAACATTCCCAGGCACAGGGTGTGTCTTGGGTCTTGGGGTCTTCTGCCAGGAGTTGGACTCAATGATCCTGGTGGTTCTTTCCAGCTCAGTGTATTCTATGATTATATTCTATGATTCTATGCTAATCTTCTTTGTGAAGACACTAGAAATAGTCTTAGGAAAAGTATTCCTGTGTTTATTGTACACCACAAAACATTGTGCCCTAACAGCACACACTAAAAACATGTCTGCACACAAGCACTGTACACCCCTGAGTAGCTAGTATTTCAGAAAACCATTGTGTAAAGCTTAAAACACAAGGACCAAACCTTTTCAACAAATAAATTAGTTCATACCTGTCCCTGGAATGTACCCTCATGGTGCACCATGTGAATAGACTCTTTAAAATTATTCCATAACTATAAACAAATCTACATAATCCTAATATACAAGGCACACATGCACTAGTACATTTCTATCCTGACATAAAACTAGTAGCAGATGCAATATATACCTTACATACAGGGGTTACAGATGACTATAAACATTTAGGTCATAGTGGTATAAAAGTTTTACTCACCAGAGGAGAGTAAAATCTACAATGCAGCTATAAAAATAGTAAGCTTTCATTATTTTTTAGCATGGTTGCCTCTTAACGAAATGTTGCTACCATTATTCCGTGCTGGACAAACAAAATCAGAATGAAGGCCTGCCAATTTGTGTGCAATTGCAGCAGAACTCTGTAAGAAAATAAAGGTTTTAGTAGAAGAAATGAAATACTTTTCTTATCTCCCTTTGGTTCGTATATTGACCAACTCACCCTACCTTGAAGCACCTGAATTAAAATTGAGCTCAGTTCATGAATTGTTGAAACATAATAAATAGGCAGAATAGACAAGCAGAAAAGCACATCATACCAAGACTTCTCCAAAACCCCAAACATCTAAATTTGCAGATTTATGTACCTCAGTCACTAGGGAAATAAGAGGTTTCCTAGATCTCCTCTCCTTTTAGTCTCATCTTTTCCCTCAGGTTCCTACTG
This sequence comes from Toxostoma redivivum, assembly GCA_013397375.1. NCBI lineage: Eukaryota > Metazoa > Chordata > Aves > Passeriformes > Mimidae > Toxostoma > Toxostoma redivivum. The sequence goes on from VXBI01002514.1 coordinate 22,273, forward strand.
CTAACCTGCTCACAGAGCTCTCCTCACGCTAGAAAAATTGGCAGAAGTTTCATTTGGAACTTCCAAATTTCTCTCTTGTATTTTCAGAATTTCCCAGTTCAAAATTCACCACATATCCATGTAACTTTTCTACTTTTTATGCTCATTCTCTCTGGGAGTAAAAGATAGCAAGTAAAGCCCTATACTTTGCTGCTATCTTCGTGGGTCTGATAGCTTTACATAGCTTGTAAATGTATTATTTTTGTTACAGTATTTCAAATGCCCACTTTTAAGGATGTTTTATGCATGCACTCTGTCTATGACAGCATTTAATGTTTTATTACAATTTTTATAATACAATGAGTTTCAGAGAGGGAATCCATTGGCAGTAACTTAGGGCCAATTTCTAAATGATTTTTTTTTTCTGAAGGAAACTTAGCCTATATGCCTTTATCACAGCCAAATTTCTACATGATACAATAATCAGAGTCTATGTAAAGAGCTTGCTTTCATTGGTGTTAATTTGGTATAAGCAGATTTTCTACAACTCAGCAAGATTTTTTTCAGTTTCTCAGGGATTCTGCTCATCTGAGCAGTGTATCATCACCTTCTCCTGCACTGACCCCAAGTATTGCCCTGCTCTGGGACTGCCACTTGCTGATGGCAAGATGCTATCTTTGGTATCTCTCTTCTTTGTAAAGACACCATTTGTGCCTTACTCAGCACCATTAGTCAGTGTTGATGGCAATCCCTCACATTAGGAAAAAATACAAAAGCAATTTAAGGAAATATACTTTACAGAAGAAATTCCACTGAAAAATGAAATAAAATCCATAAAAAACTAAACAAAATAAAGGTATGTAAGCAGAACTTTTGTTTCTTGTAAAAAGAAATTAAGAAATTCTACAAAGCAGATGTATAAGGAAAGAATCTTAATTAGACTTGTGTAATAAATCCCACACAGTGTTTCTGATGAAATGCTTACTACTTTTGCTTCTACATTTTTAGAAAAAACAGTATGACTTTCTCAATGATCTTAAATTGCATTTCCTACTAAAATTCTTAAGTAGTATCTGTGTCAGAATCTGTATATTCTGTTGTGAACTACCGACAACAAAGCCAGCCCATTATTTAGAACAATTAGTTATGTAAACACAGATTATTTGCACACATTGTTCAACATTCTCAGGTAGTCAGAAGAACTGTTCACAGTCATGAGAATTTAAGTCCAATTTTTGCAATTTAATATTTGTAAGGATATATGTGCAAAATATTTTAGGATATTTTTGGCACTGCATATATGACCTTTATTTCCCAGAGACCAATTTTTTCCAATTTATTAAATATTTCTGATATATATGGCTACAGCCACAGGGATCTTTCCCTTCTGTGAAAAAAATACAGGCAATAATGCACAGCAATACATTATACTACTATTCCTAAAGCAGCTTCATTCAAACTCAGATACTTTTCCATTTAAAACACGTTATCTCATGAAATCAACTTCTCACTTGGGTAGGATCTCACTTCCTGCTTATGGGTGACAACTTTAAAATTAGTTACATTGTAGAATGGTTTTATTTAGACTTAAAAGAACAATCACATAATCAAACATATTAGTTAATTATTAATTAAATTTCTGAATTTTATATATTTTAATATTATATAGGAATATATAAGAATAATATTTTTTACAAAAATTTCAAGTTTTCTTAAAACCAAGCCAAATTATGTACCAATGGAATACAGATATGTTAATCAGATAATTTCCTTGCCAATTTAGTAGTTTAATGTTGAAATAAAGAAAACAATAATTTGTTCTAAGTATCATAGTTTGATTGCAAATAGCATAGTTTATGATTAAAAGCTTTGACACAAAATCTGGTTTAATCTTACTATCTAGGGTTTCTGATATATGTCATAGATAGATGAACGGTAGAATATTTTTAAAGAAAAGTAAATATGTAAAGAAAAAAAAATTTGCTCTTCTTCTTACTGATTTGATGAAACTAAAAGGATTTATGTGAGAAAGAAGTGCCAATACTAAACATTATGCTTTCTTTTGGTAGAAAATTCCTAGGCATAGTACCAAGAAGCCAAATATAATGCATAGAAAACCATTTTATTTCCAGGAAAGGAGGTACCAGAAAAGGTCATTTGAAAATGTCATGGGAAAGTGCAGTACTGACTGCTACATTTATAGAATTACAAAGGAAACAAAAATAAATATGAAAATCAGCATTTAGACTCCTCAAACATTTAGAATATTCCAGGTGAAAGAGTGAATATACTGCTGAAAAGTAGTTTTCTGACACTAAACAAATTTCTTCCATTTTTCAATTCTTCTCACTACTCCATTATTCCTGACTTTGAGTGGTCCAAGATTTGCTCACAAGATTTTTTAAGTTCCCAGTGCTGCAGTAAAAATAATTAGGAATAAAAACCCTCCAATACTCTGAAGGGTAGTTGTCATCAGTCAATTGTGAAGGCACAATATAAGCACAACAACTGTTTCCAATTTGGTGCATGGCTTAAAGCAGATACAAACATTCCATTTGTGGTTGTTGGCAGGGGCAGGGTAAGAGATACTAGCAAACACCTACTACTGTTAACAGTATGCCAAAGCAGAATTCTGCACAAGAAAATGTTACAATTCTCTTTGGGAATACAAAATCCAAAGGATATCTAATAGAAACACTAATAGAAAGCAGCATTTACTCAGAAAATATACGTACTCATACGTATGGGCTTATAAAAAGTTAATAAACAATGCTTTGTTCACATTTCAATCATTTAGAAAACCTCAAAATTTTCCACACTGCTTTAATAGCAGTGATGCTGCATTAATGTTCTACAGCCACTATGTAAAATCTCTACCACAAAAGCACAGCATTAAGGTGTAGAGTTTTGTACACCAAGGAACTAACGAAAGGTGACAATGTGAACATTAGTGGAATGTAACTTTCCTGCCTTTACATGCCCTTTATATATTCATATGACTTAGATCACTTCAATAAAAAAAAAAAAAAAACAAAAAACTAACGAACCAACCAACCAAACGAAAACAAGCTAAACTCTAGGAGGACAACAATCCTAATTCACATTTTCTGGTAAGAAATTACAGGAAACTCAAATTTCTCCCAGTATACAGCCCTCAACCATTTGACTGAATTACAGGAAGACAGTTGAGGTTTTCACGTCTTAAAATGGGAAGTGACAGATTCACTCAAACAGTGCTAAAGAAATCTTACTGAGCCCTGAATGATAGAGCTCAGCATATAGGGTCTTCTGAGGAAAGTCATATAAATAAGGTGATATGGGAAGTGTCCCCAGCTCCTAGGTCAATACCAGAATATCTCTAGAATAGGTTACAACACTGCAAAAAAGTGTTAATTGAAAACTTTCTGATACACATTTCTTGCCATTGGCCTAAAGGCTCAAACACTGGCAGCTGGTATATTTGTAAGTCATAGTCGGTAAGTCTGTAGCAACAATGATATGCAGGAGCATTTATCATGTAAATAGCAACAAGGCAAATATCAGCACTTTTAAAAAGCAGCTGCTGATTATGCCATCAATTCTACTATGCCATCAATTTATAACCTGGAAAGAAAGTAAAAATAAAGAAAATATAATGAAAAGTTATTTAGGGAGTATCAAATGAAGCTACAAGAACTTGGGAGTTTCAAATAAAGCTAGCAGCAGTCATGCTGTAGGGAAACAAAAGTACACGATTCTCAGAACAAATAGGAATACCTTGTGATGCTGTGGATTCAAGAGAAGATAGGACAAGTATGGAGAAGAAAGTTCAGCTGAGAGTTAGTAATGTAAGAAATCACATCACAGTCAGAAAAACGCCTAATTTGGGAAACGCTGTAAGAGTTGTTCTGACATACCATATATGCTTGTCCTGTTTTCAGTCCCCTTGAATACCAACGAATAAGTGTTTTTGAAGAGGGGAGGAGATGGACCATGGAGCTGAACACATGGTCATTCCTAGGTTCTAGCAGTCTTGTTTAAAATCTTCCAGTTTCTTTGCCATAAATAAGCAAATGAAATAAACCCCCACAATTTTCTAAACATTTTATGCTTACTTTGTGCTTTATGCCCATCTGGCAACCAAGCCCCACGCAGCCACTTGCTTACTCCCCCACCAGACGGATGGGGGAGGGAATTGGAAAGGTAAAAGCGAGAAAATTCATGGGGTGAGATAAATATACTTAAATAGGTAAAGCAAAAACTGCACACAGGCCAAGGCAAGCAAAGAAATCATTCACCATTCCCATGGGTAGGCAGGTGTTCAGCTATCTCCAGAAATCAGGGCTCCATTACACTTAACAGCTACTGGGGAAAACAAACACCATCACTCCAAGTGTCTCCTGCTTTCCTCTTCTTCACCCAGCTTCCTCCAGTTTTTATGATGACATGCAGTATAGAATGTCCCTTGGGTCAGTTGGGGTCACCAGCTGTGTCCCCACCCAAATACTTGTGCACTGCCAGCTTCCTCCTTGGTGATATGGTATGAAAAGCAGAAAAAGACTTGGCTCTGTGTAAGCACTGTGCAGCAATACTGAAAACAACTTTATATTATTAACATTGTTTTCAGCACAAATTCAAATCATAGCTCCATACTAGTTGCAATGAAGAAAATTAACTCTAGCTCTGCCAAAATCAGCACAGTTTGCGTAATATCCTTTTAATGTAAAGAGTACCTTTACATACCAAAGAATGTAGCCTTTTTTAGTCTATTCAGGAAACTACATTTTAAGTACTCCTGCTGGTTATTATAGGATTAGGGTGATCATTCATCCGAAGTGCATTTTCACTTTTATTGGAAATATAATTGGTATATTAATGATCCATGTTGCAAGTCACTTACATGCTGCCATACTCCTCACAATATATTTTCAATAGGTCTCTGATGCCCCTATAGGGAAAGCCTGATTGTTATAACTATACAGCAGCATAGAAGCCAATTGTGATTTCATACTAGAATACTACACTTTGTGGCCTTTTGCAGTAAGCACCACACTAAAAATAATTACTTACATTTAAAATCTAAGCCAATTTTTTTGCTGCCACTTTCACTCATCTTTGATAAATTAAAAGAGTAGAGATCTTAGAGTAGTTGTAGTCCAAGATCAGATCTTGGCTTATGGTATACATTATAAATTATGTTTAGCTGACTCTTCTTATTCTGAATGCAAGGAAAGTTCCAGGATGGTCCCCAAAGGAGGCAAATCAGTTCTCAAGGGCACAGACAAATAATTTTCTGAAATTTTACATATTCAAATTTGTATTATTGGAAATAAATAGCATTCCTGGTGTCTACTCTCACATTTAACTTTTTGCTGCTTTTTATTTGTAGATAAAACTCCCTTCTGTGCAATGGCTTTTAAAACATGCTTTTTTTTTCCATTTTGACTGTCAGATTATCTACTTTTCAAAATTTTAGCTATTGATGAATTGAGATTGTGATACTAAAATAGATATTTATTTCTTCACTGCTATGTAAGATGCAACTTTTTTTTTACTATCATATTTACATCTTAGATTCCAAAAAAATTTGCTTTTTAGTAAACTTGAGAAATACATTAGATTGAATTTATGACTAGTCAAAGGTCTCTTAATCTGTTTCAGTTCACTCTTGTCCTCCACTTTAACAGACCATTTTCATGACTGAATTGTTTACAGCACTTCAAAGAGGATTTGTGAAAATTATATTTAATTTTGAAAACATTATCTATACTTGTAGATTATTCTTAAAAGAGAGAATATATTTCTGATTTTAACAAAAGTGTATTATAATACTTACAGCATTTAATGTTATACTATTAACTTTTCTTTCAAATATGATGTAAATGCTTCAAAAATGCTGTAAAAATAATTTAAACAGCATTTCTAGAAATCAGAACAAAATTATCTCTTATATCATACACTTAAAATAAGTACACATTGTAAAAATAAATTCATAAAGAATTTTTGTTCATAAAACATCAGTTTTTGTTATTAAAAATATCATCTGGTATTTGGAATATTTCTACACATGGATTCTATACTTTGGATAGAATGAATAAATTAAAATAGATGTTTTCTAAAAGTTAACAAGATTATAAATAAATTTAAATAAATAAACTGACCCAGGCTGCATTTTTCCCAGAGACACAACCCCCAGATAGAGCAGAAAGGTGGCAAGCTGAACATACATTGTTAGATATGCCTAACAAAGCTAATCATAAAAGTTAAGTGCTTTAAAAATTGCTATGATATAAAGTTTGTTGAAGACATTTGGGAATCCTTCTTCTTTGGCAAAATTAATTAAATGAGGAACATTAGACTTTCACAGTACAACAGAGGGAAATTTTTATTATGAGTAAGCTGTTTACAGCAAGTTCATTTGGGAGTACCATGTCTGAAATGGTACCTATTCAAATAATTTTATTTTTAAACATATCATATATATTCTTCCTCGATGGGTCATAATGAATAAGCAATAAATAATCTGAAATGCTTAGGTTTTTTATGGTTGTATTTGATTCATTTAAACAGAGTCACTCAGAAGAATTCAGAAGAATTCACCCTATATAAAAATTAAACTTCTATAATTTCATTAAATTATTTTAGTAAGGTATACTGTAATCTAACTGCATTATTGTGATGTTTGCCCACACCCATATTTCTAGTGCCATAGATTCCTTTACATCCATTGGCCATCTATTCCCTTACATCCATATCTTGGCCCAGGGCCACAGTGCCTGTGTCTCTCTGAAGAATAAAAGATCAGACTTAGTAGCAAGTATGCATTTGTTGTCATATAAACCATCTTTATGTTCACACTGTTCATACTGGAATTGTGAGTTGGGTTTCCATCTCTACTCAACTCAGAAATACTGAATCCCTATCATACAAGATATCCATAGCAATCACTGTGTGTGATATTTGAAACTAGGCTACTGAGTAGCCAGGAGAGCAAGTAACACTGATTCTAAATTAAATGGAGCTGTATTCAAGGAACTGCATTTGGAACCAAATCTATAGCTCCTACAAATTCAGTGCTCGTACCATTAGACTAAAATGAAATATTTATCACCTCTGTCCCAACCATTGTATCCTTTGTGACCATACAGATTCCACTTCTAGAATAGTCAGTGCTTTTATCCATGGACCTGTAGCCTGGTTATTACACCACTTGCCAGAAATTCAAAATACTGAATTTAATGTTCTTTTGCCTAACAGATTATTTTAATCATTAGCTATTAAGCAAAAGAGGAGTGCTGTAAGTACAACCACTCCCCTCCAAAAAGTCAGCAGATAGGATCTTCACTGTATATTAAGTTATTTCTGATCCTTTCCTATGGACTTCAAGAAAACGTTTGGGGAAGCATGGCTGGAAAGCAGCCTGGCAGGAAAGCAGCTGGGGTGCTGGTCATGTTCACATGAGCCAGTGTGTGCCCATGTGGCCAAGAAAGCCACAAGTGGCTTCCTGGCCTGGATCAGAAGTAGTGTGGCCAGCAGGACCAGGACAGTGAATGTCCTCCTGTACTCAGCTCTGGTGAGGCCACACCTCAAATCCTGTGCTCAGTTTTGGGCTCTCACTGCAAGAAAGACATTGAGGTGCTGGAGAGAATCCAGAGAAGGGCAGAGGAGCTGGGGAAGGGTCTGGAGCACAAGTCCTGTGAGGAGTGGCTGAGGGTGCTGGGGATGCTTAGACTGGAGAAAAGGAGGCTCAGGGGAGACCTCATGGTGCTCTATGACTGCCTGAAAGGAGGCTGTAGCCAGGTGGTTTTTTGGCTTTCCTCCCAGAAAGTAAGTAGCAGGACTAGAGGAACTGTCTTCAAGGAGCACAAGGGGACATTTAGATTGGATATTAGGAAAAAAATTTCTCGAGGAGAAAGGGCTATCAAGCATCAGAACATGCTGTCATGCAGATGGTTAAATCACCATTCCTGGAAGGGAGCACCTGTAGATGTGGCACTTAGAAATATATTTTAGTGATGGACTTGGCAGTGCTGGGTTAATAGTTTGACTTGATGATCGTCGAAGTTTTTTCTAACCTGAAAGATTTTATGATTCTATAAGAATGAACTTAATTACCTTCTGGACACACAGTCAAAAGGGAGTTCTCTAACTCAGAAATGTACAAACTGTCTACAAATCATGAAAGTATAATTAATGTATGTTTTATATTCTGACATCTAGAATTATTGATTGCAGTGGATTCAGGTTGTTCAGTAAGTACAAATATAGATATGAACATAGAAAGAAGGTTAGGGATTTAAGTAATATCTAATTTACTTAAAGGAGGAAAACATAAAAGAAGAAATGAAGGAATAAACCATAGGTGATTTTAAATATAAGCTGCAAAGCATGAATTGTAAGTACGCTTATGTTATGAGAGGATAATAGGCTGTCTTTCTAAGTGCTAAGTTTCAAGCACTCAACAAGTTAAAAACAGCACAAGAAAGAAATTATGATGTCAAAATTAATTACTTCTCCCAGCTACCCATCAAATAAAATCAATATCTATTTTCCATACAACCAGCTCAAAGATAAAACAGCAAAATACAACAAATGTACTTCCAATTATGTCTGATTTCCTCAGGTCCTAGGTACACTTTTGCCTCCTTGAATTTGATCACCTGTGCTGGAGTGGCACAGCTGCATGACCTCAGCTCAGACTGCTGGGAGAAGCAGTTGCCTCCCCCCTCCTTTGCTGAGAAGTTTGAGCTCAGCCTCTTGTCCTGCTGACTGCTATAAGATTATTAGAAATAATGAATGGGTTAATAACTAAAATAAGAACCAAATCAGTTAAATTATAATAAAATTAATGATACAGTTAAGGGATAGTTTAGAAATAATACTGAAATCAGATGTGAAATTCTAGTATTCAAGTTTTTTTTTTCAATATAGAGTATTGCACTCAATTGAGCATAATCAACAGGAAATGTAACTTGATAAAAACAGTATTAATTCAATTACTAATGGCACGAGAGGTATATTTCTACTCAGCTAAAATAGACTAATTGCCATTCCACTAGCTGCATTTAAATATTTAAATACACCAAATAAAAATAAACTGGAAGTAAAGCATGGATAGTATCCTATAATGCAATTCAGTACAAAAGTTCTTTTAAAGAAAAAATTAAAATGCAAACTTCTAAGACAGGATAATATAATTAAAAGCATTACTATTATTATTATTATTATTATTATTATTATTATTATTATTATTATATAAGGTGTACATCTCACAACTCCTACAAGCATTGCCTTAAATGTGAAATATTTCCATTATTTCAAATGTAAGCACAAAATTTAAGATAAGCTCATGGTTCTCTAGGCACTCCACAATGTGGAGTGAGTTTGTGCCTAGTTGACATATATAACCCTGGCTAACCACTGTTAAAATGGCAGATTGAAGAAACTAGTTTTATACACACAGTATGATGGTTCTAGAAGCAATTTAGGGTGCTTTAGTTATTACTGATCTAATGAGAACTTAGTAAGAGAGAATTAAATGGTGCAAGTAAATAATAATTTAATCATAAATGATGTAAAGTATTAAATTAGAAAGAGATAAAGTGAAAAAAATTATAAATAGAAGATAGATGCAATTAGAGACCCTATCTAAAAAATTAAATCTTATAGTTAGATCATTTCTATAAACAAACTTCATAAATTTCAGGAGAGCTAAAGTACAAAAGAGATATAATGAAAAGCATAAAGTTTTTTTAATATTCAACTCTGATAAAAGTAAACTTGTACAAACAAGATTAATCTCACCAAACTTTTGAGCTTTGTAAAGTGTAAAATACCTAGTCTCAGCAGCTCATCTAGATTCCCTCTAACCTTAGAGGGAAGGTGGTTTCAACCATAAGTGGTTTCACTCTGTGTTTGACTCCTACATGAATACAACCATGTGTCTCCTCAAAGTTTAAGTGAAGCCCAGATGTTTACCTATGCTTCTGTACTTACAGAACTCTAAGAACATGGGTGAAGCAAAGATTGGGAGTTGAGATCTATATTTGCAGTATTCATTGGTCTAGAATGTAAGTATTGCAAAGTTAGTGCTGCATTTGGTTGATGTTATCATGTCTGCCTTCACATATTCCTCAGCTCAAGCAAGATCCCTGCTGGAACCAGCAAAGGATGAGGTGAGTCACGCTGAGTGAGCACAGTGGTATAGAATTTCAAAGCACCACTGCACATACTTGCAAAGGAAGACAAACTTCTATAGTGACAGACATATAAAATACAACCTCAGCTGGAAGAGCAGCAACAACAACAACATGCTGCTGTTTCAGGTACACAGAAATGAAGATTAAAGAAACACTGACTGCAGGACTTGGACAGTAAGAAAAGACTTCACAGCAATAAATTCTACAGCTCATTCATTATAAGAAATAAAGGTCCATGTGGTAGCAATGAGGTGGAGAGAGGATTTAATATCCTCACCTACCATCCTACCAATCCCAACTCGTACCAAATACTGAAGCAAGATTTGCTCACTCATGAGCAATTGATGTCCAGTTATTTTAAGATCAGGAAGCTTTAAATGGCCACAATCTTAGTGGCTAAATATTTACACATTGTGGCAGGTTGACTGTGGCTGGACATCAGGTGTCCATCAAAGCCTTTCTAGCACTCTCCTCATCATCTGGACAGCAGAGAGAAAATAGAACCAAAGGCTCATGTGTCAAACTAAGGGCAAGGAAAAATCACGCACTGATCACCATCACAGGCAAAACAGACATGACTCAGGGAAATTAACTTAACTTATTGCCTATCAGGTCAGAGTAGAGTAAAGAAAAATAAAAATAAAAATCTTCAAACACATTCCCCCAGCCTCCCTTCTTCCTAGGCTTAACTTTGCTTAAGATTTCTCTTCCTCCTCCTGCCAGCAGTGGAGGATGGAGAATTGGGTCTGCAGTCAGTCCCTGCCTCTGCCACTTCTTCCTCCAGAGAGAGAGGATTCCTCACACTTTTCGCCTGTTCCACTGTGGACTTCCCTGGGCTGCAGGGGCACACTTCTATGGGCTGCCTCCCTATGCACCACAAACTGCAGGGAATGTCTGCACCTCCTTCCCCTCCTGCCTCACTGAGCTGGGCGTCTGCAGGGCTGTTCCTCTCCCATGTTCTCACTCCTCTCTCCAGCTGCAATTTCCTCTTGTGCAGTAACGTTTTCCCTTCTTAACTATGTCACCCCAGAGGTGCTACCACTGTCCCTGGTGGGCTTGGCCATCAGGCAAGCAGCAGGTGCACCCCGGGCCAGCTGGCACTGCCTCCATGGTACACAGAGGAAACTTCCAGCAGCTTCTCACAAAAGCCACCCTAGCACCAACCCCCACTACAAAAACCTTGCCATGCAAATCCAATATACATATTTATTTTTATTAGTTGAATAATAAATATATGCAAACTGGCAAAATAGACACTCAAACAAAAAGAGCTTAAGCAAAGTTTGCTTTTTAGAGTTCTTCTGTTGGGGTTTCATAAATGTTTAGGATACAAAAAAGATTCTTTTCTAGTCTCCTCCTCAGGATAACTTTCTGTTCTTGAAAAGTATATAGTTTTAGGCAAGTATTTACAAGGTAGAAAGAAATCTAAATTAAATTTCAGTGAAGTGATTTTGCCCTAGAAAATTAAGGATTGTTTTATTCAACATAAAAGAAGCACATCCATGCAACCTCTCTATTTTAAATTGAAACAAATAATTTACAGTTGCATCTGAGAATGTTCAAATTTTTTTTCCAGGAAAAAAATATACTTTAGGCACAACCAGAACATGCTTTTAGAACTCCTTTCAGAAGGCCATACAAAGTCATTAAAATGTTCATTTAAAACAATATAAACAATCTCTAAATAGATTATTCTTGAATTTGTAGATAAAAGAGTCAAACATATACAACTGCATGTGTGTGAGGACAGCTGGTCAAATTCTAGAGCAATCATGATTTTGTGGTTTAATCCATTAAGACAACAGTTTTTATTAAAACTCATTTGTTACTTGTGAGAAGTTGCTGACATAAATTGATGATTAAGCTGCTATGACCTTCACTGAACCTTAATAATTCTCATTTGCATTCTCATTAAAGCTGGGTTTCAGTCTCATATTTTCAAATGTGTAATACAATTCTACTCAAGTCTTTCTAAAGTCTTCCTCAAGAACTATTATCTGGTCTAAAACCAATGCTAAACTTATATATAAGTAATATATAAGCATATATAATTTTATATAGAAGTATATATACATAAATGTATAATTAATAAATATATAAGCAGGTATATAAGTATGTATCTATATATTTATATATATAAAATATTTAAATGGACACAAACAAGAGGTTATGATATATACCATTACCTTCCTTTAAGTTGAAGTTTATGGATTTTTCTTTTTCTAAATCAAGATAAATTAAGATAAAAATACTGGAATAGTATCAAAAATGGCCATAAGACAGTTATTATTATGGATAATAGAAACTACTTAGGTATTCTGAATTTTGGTAAATTCAGTACTCATATTTTATATGTGCATTTAAGTACATTTGTTTAAGTATTTGATACGGCTTTTTGGTGGCAAGGTAAGGTGAGCAATTTGCTAGAACTGATTTAATCAGCCTTCATAAAGGAATAGATCTCTGAAACACAGGTCAAAGAAGACACAGTTTTAAAGATAAAGCCCTAAACGCAATAGTTTTCTGTGTTTCAGTAAGAATCAACAGTGGTGAGGCTGGTGCAAATATTGTGTATTTTCATGCACAAGCATAAAGATTAATAAAATTATTTCAAAGGGTCTTTGATATCAGCAAGTAGGAATGAAAAAATCTATTCATACAGCTTCTGGTGCTGTAAAGAATGATAGTATTCCTAATTTTGAATTCACATTACTTTTAAAGACAGAAAATTTGCAGATTATTCAATTTAAAAAGACAATCAGTATTAACAAAAGACTGAGTTCACGTTACTTTTAAAGACAGAAATTTGCATATTATTCAACTTAAAAAGACCAGTGTTAAAGAAAGACAAATGCAACAGCTTTTCATCAGGCCTACTTTGACATTAATCTTTAAATTTTTTTTTTTTTTTAAATATAGAAGCTATTTCTAGTGCATCTCATAGTTTGAAGGACCTAGACAAGTCTAATATAAACTTTACTAGAAAGAATTATTTGCACTTTAAAAATTATAAAAATAGGCAAGTGACTGAAATTTTCTTAAGTCTCTTTCTTTTATTTCAGTTCCTACAACAAAATTCAGCCTCGGCAAATGTCTTAATTAAAAAACACCAAAACAGCACAACACCCAAATAGGTCCATTAATAGATATTAGAGCATCCTGAAACTATTTTAGGCATCATGTGCTTGGCAAAAATGCTGATAGAGTATCTGAAATGATTGACCTAATTAAGCCCATGTTAAATGTACTCAACAAATTCTAACTAATTCAATATGCATGACTGAGCAGAGAAGAAAGTAAAGGGTAAATGACTAAGGCAGTGAGGCAACAGAAGTGTGTATACCAGTGATGCCTAAACTGCAAACCACTGAAAAGTGCTATTTTCCTGCTGCCACAAACTTACACAAAAGCCCAAATGACTAGATCTCGTGACTTCCTCTTGCAACTTTAATTCATATAGACTTTCAGAAGAATTAATGAATGTCAAATTCACAAAAGACATTCACATTCACAGTCCTGAAGTTGTTCATCCCTTCTGATGGGGCATACCTGACTCAGCTATGCTGACCTGAGAGGCAGCTCTAACATCTTAGAAGGTGCCATAAACCATCAATGGTCCCAAAGTGACCCCAGACTCATTTCTGAGACCTTCCACCGGAGGACTGCACATGAGCCACAAATGTTGTGGCGATCCAGTGTTGCAAAAGGTGGTGTGAAACATCCCTCCCTACAGGGGAGCTGGCTTGTATGCTGAAACATATTAACCCACTGAACTCTATGTTTTGTGGAAGCCCCACCACCCAGAGGACCAAAAGAAGAGGACCAGCAGAGCACTGGTGGATCCACAGAGGTGGTGACTGCTGTTCTACTAAATCTGTCTCTCTCTCACTCTCTTTTTTTCTATTTTTCTCTGTCTTTCTTTGTATCTCACATTTACAGTTAAATAAAATCCATTCTATTGTCTTCAGCATATGGTCTCGTTGCACCTTAATTCAGATACAGGCATCTCTCTCTAGTAATTGGATCTTAACCCTTTAACCAGAGCCATCCCAGTAAGTATCTTTCCTTTCACTTTTGCCTCTTCAATCTGGGCAGTAGAAAGAAGACATGTGCTATAGTTAACATCTTTAGGAGATACTGTAAAAATTTTCATGATAAACAACTTTTTCCCAGAAGGCACTAAAGAATATGCTTTCACAGTAAACTGAATGCATTTATATATTTTCTGTTTCAGACATTTCAAGAATAAAATTTCATTGTTTATTCTCTTGAATTCCTTTTCTTGCTTTGAACAGAGGATGAATTTTTCTGCCATTATAACAGACTCCAGAAGGCATGTCAAGTTGAGGAAGCCCTATTTTGAAAATCCTTTTTTTAAAAAAGCATTTACATTAAAATTTCTTGCAAAGACTTAAACATCATTTTTCCTGAAGTGGTCCACTGTTTAGCACTGAGAAATTTACATGGTCACCTCTTGGATGCCTTTTATGTCTTCTCCTGTTATCAAATAATTAAATCAATATTATTTCTTAAAAAAATTCTAATGTGAGATTTTATTGAGGAAAAAAAACATATCTATGGCAAATATTTTTATACCTGCAGTATCACCAGATGGTTTTTATCATATTGCATTTCCTCTAACTCAGGAAAATTGATAACATATTGGTAAGAATTCTCAGCACTCATAAATACCACCAGATGACAAAGGATGGAAACATCACTTAGTGTGAATCAGTGCTTTCAACAGCTTATCTTTTAGCAATAAAGCTTATGGTAACTAAGGAATTAACCATGAACTTAAGAAGATACCAAGAATGGGTGATGCAAAGTATTACTTCTATATTTACAGGACTCACTCCAAACTTATTCAGGGGATTTCTGGAACACTTGTGTAACTTGTACATCTAATTGAGCAATTATTTTGCTGCTGTATGTTTATATTTGAGGTGATATGAGAACAATTCCTTATTTTGATCAATTTTAAAAAAGAGAGAATAAACTAGTGGGAGGAGAGGAGAGGAGAGGAGAGGAGAGGAGAGGAGAGGAGAGGAGAGGAGAGGAGAGGAGAGGAGAGGAGAGGAGAGGAGAGGAGAGGAGAGGAGAGGAGAGGAGAGGAGAGGAGAGGAGAGGAGAGGAGAGGAGAGGAGAGGAGAGGAGAGGAGAGGAGAGGAGAGGAGAGGAGAGGAGAGGAGAGGAGAGTCCAAGTCTTGTATGAGCGACAAAGTGCACTGAACCACTGGTAAACTACATGGACAATGATTTCTTTATAAAAAAAAATTATGTTTATCTTCTTTGTAGTCATCTGGATATGAGAAGGAATTTTTTCAAGAGGGAAAACCACCTTCTGATATTAAAAAGAAGAAATAAGGTGTGTCTCCTAACTAGCAGTGGTTTAGAGCATAGTAGTTTTCATAAAGGTTAAACAACACTTCAACTCCCTCACCATCATGTTTTTCAGAGGTGGAAAGGGCCTAGCTATGTGTATTTTCCCAGATATAACACTGAGAAGAACTGAATTCTTCTTTAGGTCAGAAATAATTTACCTAGCCTGAGTGGTTCATAGGACTAATTAGTACTAGTACTAAGAGGAGAAAAAAATGAATACTTAGACTAATATTATATCACTATTCTGTAACTGCTGTGAAAGGTGGATGGGATATTAGGTAATTTAGTTTAGGCTGAAGTACTCCTAATTAGCTTCTGGCACTTCCATTCTGAATTATTTTCTTATTATAATTAGGTTTAATAGGTTAAGAGATGCACCCACAGGAGTTTGCAGACTACAAAAAATATTCGATTTCTAATTTTTGCACGTACTAATATTTTTTTTTTTTTTTAGAAAATCACCATTTAAAAATAAATTGATAATGCAAACCACAATATACTGATTTTCAGGAGCAATACATTACTGTTGAATATTTTGAACAATTTAGTATAAGAAGTCTTCAGATATGAATATGATGCTTTAACAGTATAGAAAACTGGACACAAACACAGAAAAGTATTGCATAACTGCAGCAGTAAATTAATTTTTTTGAGATCTTTGTATTCTATACATTTGTTGAGTTTCATATCTGTAAATTATATTTACCCATCTGAAAGCTGCCAATGGCAAAAATGTTAATGAAAAGTTCTTTTCTAAACAACAGAATTAGGTCTAAAGCAAGGACTACTTCCTACATATGGGCCTTGCAGGCAATTATTATTTATTAAAAACTAGAAAAAAATAATTTAATTCAAAAAATCAGAAGTAATCTGTTCACAAAACTTGAAGAGAATATCTATGCATCACTGGAAAGTGAATGGGGTATATTTATGGCAGAACATTTTTCATCAAGGAGTTCATCTTGCAGAACTTGTTTTCTTTCATATTTTAAAGTTAAAAGCATGAGATAGATTGCATACTTACTGATATCCCAGAAATCTTGGTGAGTCAAGCAAGTTGGAAACCTTACCTTGCTAAGAGCTTTGCAGCTGTATATACCCTATGGTTCAAATATTTTTATGAGAGTTCAATGTAGTCTGCATTCTGAGGGATCTGGTCTTGCCAGATCAATGACTGAGACAAAACAAGTTTTTAAACTTGGGTCAAATTACCTCTCTTTTGAACTGAGTTTTACTTAAGCCAAAGCCAACAAGAGTAGGAGTCGTAGTGCACTGAGGAAATTGGCCAAACTGATCTCACATCAGCAATTTTTAGAGGCAAAGATTACTAGGGAGAAGATTAATAATAATCTCTGAGTAATAAATAGAGTCATAAATCCCTTTCAATAATAAAAAGTGATGACTATATGAATAAATTAGCCCGCATGTCATGAAAAAACCCCTAAAACCTTATAAAGGACTATTTTTACAGACTACTTCTGTATTGCCAGTAAATAGATTCATCCAACTGTATTTAATGATTACCCAACATACTCCAATATTTTCTTGATGTTATGTATTTTTACATCAGTGCCAAGTTTTTAATGGTTTAGAAGACAGCTTACTAAAGGAAGACACAAAATCCTACAGATTTTTTTCCCTCCAGTATATATAATGTTTGAGCTGACTTATATATTATAGAAACTTAAAAAAAACTAATCACAGTAAACACAGTTGAAAGATAACAGGTGTGATTTATCCCTAAATATCATGTAGTCTAGGCATAAATGTAGTAGTTTATCATTTGGAAGATACCCTTGTCTATTTAATTGCCAGCCAAGAAGCAAGATACATAACTGAATAGGCATTAAAAGAATGCCTGTACATGGTATACAAACCTTACAAGATAAGATAGTCATTGGAATCTTGAATCAAATAGGGGAAGGTAGAAATAATTAAGAACAGGATATTTCTCAGACAATTTCATCCCTTCAGTTTTGATTCTGTGCCAGTTCTGTGCATGCCTATTTTCATGCCAAGTTGATGGAATTCTCTTAAACACAATCCAGAGAACTCCAGTAGTAACTATTCTGAATACAAGTTTTGGACATGGTTCAGCATTGATCTCTTATCTAATCTTAAAGTGAATATCCTAATCTAATTTTTAAGCAAGACTTAAATGTATCAAAATATGATTAAAGCCCATTCTGCTTTTTTAGTTTAAAGAAAAAATTTATTTTAGTTAGTGGCATTGTGGTTCGGTTTTTTTTTATTTTATAATCTATAAGACACAAATACTAATATATAAATACTAAGACCTTCTTTAAAGGAAGAGAACCTAAAAAATACTCAAAATATCAGTTTGAGAAGTTTGATCCAAAAGCAGAAAGGAAAACTACCTGTAACAGTATATATGTAACAATATTGCTGCAACTCATGACATAAAGCCTAATGTATCTCATGACATGTCACTTTGCAGAAAGATAGGAGGGAATTACTGTGATGTTAAATAATTAACAGCGACTTTTCTGTCTTGCTTTAGTGTTCATTGCTTTAGTGTAATCAAACTGGAATTTTTCCTTACAGGAGTTTGTACTGAAACCAAGCATCCTCCTTTATGGAATATGAATTAGCAGATAATTAACTACAACAATTTCATGTAGGCTATTAATTGTCTATGGAGTAAAATACTACTAAGTAAACCATTGCTTTCTGTGGGAAAGAATCCTAACGGTTCGTAACTTTCCCCCATTTTTTTTAATTATTTAGGAAGAATTATCATCTAATAGTTAGTCATTTGTTTCTTACTGACCTTGATGCCTCAAGTGCCTAACATAATCTCAGATTACCCCTATTTTAATAATTTTAAAATTCTGGAAAGTAAAATAATTTTCTATATTATCACTCACTAATATGTAGGTTTTTTTATAAGTTTCTTTACCTTCACTAGATCTCACTTCTACCCTTTGAACCCAGTACTTCTTTTCCTAAATTGCAAAGCTCTCACAAAATTAATTGTACTTTCCCTATCATATTATCCTCCTACAAGTCTCTGTATTTTGTCTGCCAGACACAGTAAGTAAAAAAATCAAACTGTTTGTAAAGAATTCCCAGTCAGAGTCTCTGATACCAGCATCTCCTTCATTCTTAAGTTTCTCCTGCTGGCATACACAATGGCAGAAATTGAGTAATAAAAAGCTTAACAACCAAGTATTTCACTATACTTATTTTGTGCTAAACCCTCTAATTATCTTTGTTATCCACTCTCCTTTCTTTTAGCTTTATCTGTTGTCATATTCCTAATCTTTTAAATTATGAGCTGTTTGAGTTACCCATTTGAAAGATGTCCTAATAAATGGAGACTGAAATAATTGAGTTATCCTTTATCAGCCATTAATGCAATAAATACTAAATATATTTTATTATCCCATTAGAAACAAAAGAAAAAAGTTATGTGCATTCCTTTATTGCCATGTATCTATTTTAGAACCCTCCAGCAACAATTAGGAGATATTGGATATAAATGAGGCACAAAATAACTACTGTGCCTTTCTGGTCTTAGCACAGATATGTTGCAAATCTGGTAAAAAATGAGCCCACTGAAAGAAGACAAATTCCTGGCAGCAATGGCTTTTCCCCATTCTGCCTTAGGAAATGCCCCCCCTTTGACTGTTGGTCCAAAGAGCAGTGACTCACCATTTCCAAAACTTGGTAATGATGGTTACTGGAAGCAATATGTGTAGAAAGGCAACCAATACCTTCCTACTTAATAAAGCAGCTTACAAGAAGGCAAGCCATTCCCTCTTAAAGTGCTCCCTGCTGTGTTGATTCAGTTCTAAAAACCACAACCATGAATCAAAACATTAACATCTTGGTGAGAAATTACAATAATGAAGAAGGCTGGTAAACTGTTTAGCATTAAACTCAGTATATAATAAATACTATATCTTGTACATGTAAACACACAAATCCTTGTCTCCTTTTGATCATAATGGAAATATTTCCCCTCCCAGTTTTTTGTCTTTCCAACATTATTTCAGAAACATCTATAATGGACTTCTCAATTCAACACATTATTATAATGTTGATGAAATTTGCTTTTTGCATTTTGCCTCCTGTGATTTATATTTCTAATCTTTATGGACATAAATAAAGGAAATTAGCACTTGTAAGCATAATTTCTATTGATGAAGTTTTTCATTTGATAGATAAAGCAGCATTATAATGAAATGTCCAGCTATTTAAGAATTTGTTGGGGGTTGAATAATTT